>RJWM01011016.1:0-61288 GCA_004363535.1 Dasyprocta punctata
TCAAGGATTAGGTGTTACCTCCTTTGCTGTGACTTTAGAACTAATGGTGAGGCAGAGCTTCCCAAACTTGGAAAATAGGAAGCTCTCCCTTCCCTTGCCCTTTGTAAGCATAAATAAACCTGTGTTATGGGAAGAAAGCAAAGCCATTTCCCAAAATGTAAGATGGAACACTTTACTTTGGGGAGACACAGTGCCATTTATGTTAATCTAAAAGCTCCCCACCTTGCTGAGCAACCAAACTGTTTCTCCGTCACCGTCATGAAATTATGTCTGGAACGATGCATAGTTTTGTTGACTGCTACACGATACAGACTAGAATATGTTGCTTTCCCGTTAAAGATCCTACCACCTAGAGAAAGTCAGAAACAACAGATAAATATATTTATCTATCCAAAGGAATGTTTCTTTCATCAGTTCACCAGTGCGGCCTCTTCCTTCCTCATGTTGCTTTTCTAAGGGTGTTAGACTCCCCGAACAGCAGAAGATGCAGATGTAGGAAACCTCTCTTTGACCTTGGCTGTCCATTCTGCCATCTGTGAGTTCTGCCTCTATGGCTGCTATACTTTATTAATTTCAGAGTTAGCCCGTGAAATGAAGAGGGAAGGAAAAAAGGAGAATAAATCAATTTATAAGGGAGAACACTGGCAAGGCTTATGTGATAAAATGTGTTCTTTGTAGGCCGGGGAGGGAAGGGAAGTTCTGCACTATATATTAAAATAATGCTGAGCTATTGCATGCCTATCCAAATTGCTGTTGTGTTGTGGTTTCGAGATACAAAAGTGGGAGGACAGGCTGCCTTTGAGGGAGAAGTAACTTCTTACAGGAAAGGAAAGGAGCTGGAATGCTGTCTAGCCAGACTCAAACCACAGGGTTTCATTCTGGTGTGTGACTTGCTTGCATTGTGTTGCAGCTTTCATCTGCAGTTCTGACATATTTGGAATTTGGCTAGGGATTGGGGAATGCTCTCAGGCCTTGGCCAGGCTGCACTGGCAGATGGTGGAGGGCACCTGCTTTGGTGGGCACATGAATCACTTGTATGAATGAGGTCTTTATGGGGAGTACAGCTCTTGATTGTCCACAGGGTTCAGGCTGCTTTCACCTGCATGGTAACTGCTTTTCTCCAGCACCAGGCATTGTCAAAGCAAGTCCAGAGGAGCTCCCTGAAGCTTCCTTCTAGTACCATTGACCTTTCTGGTTTGAGTAGCACTGATGTGCACCATCTGGTGCTGGGCACCATCCAAGTCTGCGGTCTTGACTCTCCAAACACTCTTTCTGGGATCATTCTAGATACACAGTCTCAAAATGTGTGACCCTGGACACCCATGGTGTATGAGATGTGATATTGCTAAATGTGATAGGCCAGCTTGGAAGTTTGTGGTGTTAAGTACTAGAAAAACTGTGCCTCAGTTTCCTAGTAATCCAACGAGTTATCCTAGTATTCTGCAAAATGAGGTTATCATAGCACCTATCTCATTGGATTACTGTGAGAATTCTATGAAAACCCTTTCGAAGTGATCAGCTGCACATAGGAAGTGTGCTAGGCAGAATTCCTCTGGAGTGCAGTGCTCGGTTGTGGGTACCATTTATCGAAAGGAACATGCCCATCCTGGGGACCTCTAAAGAGTGAAAGAGTTGTTCTGGAGGTTTGACGATTTAGAGAGTATGCTGCTGATACAATGATTTATTTGGAGAGTTTGAAGTATAAAAAAAGTTAATTTTGTCCTACTTATAGAGCTAGGCCAATGGGGAAAAGTTAAAAGGAGGCAATTTCAGAGTCACTGTGTAGGATTAAATTTGCACATGATTGTAGCAGTCTCAGAGTGAACAGGCACAGCCTTCTGGGACTTGCTAAGATTTTGATCCCATAGTCATAGTAACCACCTGCAGTTGCATGATAGACAATTCTCTGGCAAGGCATGGGCTGTTGGACAAGAGGATAACTAATGATCTTCCCAACTCCCATATCCTGAAAATTGTGTTTTGTCTCCCTGAGTACACTGGGAGTTTGTCAGGGGCTTGATGGTACATTATACTTATTTGTATTCCCCATAATACTTTGTAAATGAGGTCAAGAAAAATAACAACAAAAAGAATTGTGTAATACTAATATATGTCTGTGATAGAAAAAAGACTCAGTAAACATTGTCTCTAATCACACTCCACAGGGACACCCCGGAAAGACTGCTCACATTTTGGTACTTGTCTTTCAGGGCTCCTCTCCCTTCCCTGCATTTTCCTTTTCTGTTTTTGAGGGGAAAAGGTGTGGGGTAGTAGGTGTTGAACCCAGGGCCTTGCACTGAGCGACCACCTCAGCCTGCTTTCTTTTTTTTAAACAGAGTCTTGCTAATTTGTCCAGGCTGGGCTCAAACTGGTGATCCTCCTACCTTAGTCGCCCAGTGTGCTGGTATTCCATGCGTGTGCCACCATACCTGAGTTAAACTTCTTTATAAGCAGTAGATATTTTGGCCCAAAATTGTACTGTATTAAGCATATTGTTTCCCATAAGCTATTTTAAATGTATTTACTCTTAGAAAAATGCCTGACAGATGTTTGCAGGTGATGGGATAAGGTTAATGTATGTTAATCTGTACTTTAAAATTTTCCAAACGTATCTGTTCAACAAATATCATTTCTTGTTGTGCCAGGTACCAGTACATTTTGTTTGTTGGTCACTTCTCCAGAGTCTTAACATTTCTGTCTTCTTGGAACTCAAATTGCATGGGACAGTGAGTCAACAAGAAACATGTATGGTATAAAATGAGATAGTGGTAAGCATTAAGAAAAATGAAAAGGAGTAAAAGGATAGAAAACAGATGGAAGAGAAAGTGAACTTGTTCGGGGTGGGTGGTAGTGGATATGTGGGACTCATCATGACAGAATTTAGTAGGGCTATGAGAAATAATGGTTATCAAGTTATTGTGTGTGTGTGTATATGTGTGTTTGTGTAAATACATGTATTGTTGACAAATTGGTATTCTGTGCCCATTGTACAGTTTATTCAACTTAACATTTTTACCATCAAAAATGGACCTTTATGTATATCCTTACTTAGACTAATTTTGTCTTCTATTTCTGTCATTAAGGTATTTTTAATGGAATTTTACTGTGAGGTCACTGTATTTGCTGACTTGGTTCTTGACCATCTCTTAGCTGAATGATCCAAGGAGCCAGGCATTACAGGGTATAGATCGGCTCGTACCTTACTGAAGTTTCCAGGTGTAGAGTCAGTGCGTTTGCCAGCCTACCTGCCTGGTCCAGCCAGGGTACAGAGTGCTGCTGACTCAGAAAACCATGTCAAAAGGCAAAATAGAGATTAGTATGAATAATGTGTCCTGGGCTCCAACGTGACAAGTTGTTCTGATTGCTTAATTAGGGCTTGAGTGAACAAGGAGATAGGAGAGTAGCCTACCTCTGCTTTCAAAGCCTACGTGTATCTTGACACTTTATAGGAGCAAAAAGGTGGCATAATGGTCATCATAATTAAGATGATATTGGTTATTTTGGCTCACACTGCCAGCAGACAATGTGGTGAATAGATTTACCTGCAGTATTTCATTTCATCCTCACAACTCTGAATGAATGGGTATTATACTACTTCACAGATGGGTTGATTAAAGCTTGAAAAGTAAACTAAGTTATTCAGGGCTGAACTAGTTCTCAAGTCCAGAACTCAAGTTTAATTTTGCTTTCAGAAAAGCCTAGTCCCAACCACCATACTGGTTTCTCCATTGTTCTCTCAACTTTTATTTTCTCCCATATTCTCTTTTTGGGGAAGAGGTGAACCAGGTTGGGATGAGTGTTGGTTGAGTTAGGGTCATTTTGAAGGAGAGATTTGGACCTAAAAACCTTTCCCCTTTCTGTCCTCACACAGTATTCTCTGATGCAATCAGTACAGCCCCACGAGGGAGTAAAAGTGGAGTAGATTGAAATGTATTTCCTCTACTGTTTGCTGTTGCTTTGGATTAGCTGTGCCAGCAATCGGGGAAGTGATCCAGCAGTCAGCAGCCTGCACCTTCACGTGAATGGAATCATGTTCTGGAATCAAGCGTTTTAAGAGTGATGTTTTTTAAATGAAATAATGCATACTAAAGAGTCTTTCAAAATGTGGTAATGTATTTTAAAAAGAATACGGTGACTATCTGAATGGTTGACAGTTTGGCTATGCCTATGCTTTAATGGAAAGTCTGAAAGCGCATGGCTTGAATTTTATGTAGTTTCTATGTGTGTATATGTTAATATTTAGACACACACACACACACACACACACACACACGAACACACTGAATCTTCACTGTTTTACTTAAGAAGAAAACATTGCCCTCAGTCTAGTGAAAAACAGGGTCCTTCAAAGCCCTTCAATCATTGCCATAAATGTGCTTTGGCCTTTCCTGCTTTGCGGAGTTTATTGACTGTTTCACCATTAAAGGTACTTGGTTTCTCTAGGATGAGGAATTCAATACCTGCTAAATTGGATCGATATAAAAATTTATGAACAGTGCAGGCCGTGTCAGGGAACTCTGGCACTCATGTCCCTATCATTCTCTGTGGGAGTTTCTGCCTCAGGGATCACATCAGTATTTAGTGTGTGCTGAAATACTCATGTCTGCTGATTAGCTGGATTCAACTGTTATATCTTCATCTCCTTCATGATGTGTCATTGGGAGGCAGCCCACCTTGAAATTTTAGAAAGTGCAACCACTTTATTGCCATGTCTTTTATTTTGTCTGTGTTTCCTTCTAAATACCCTTGTAATTTTATAACTAGGTATGACCATGTAATTTTGGTTTCTCTTGAAAACAAAATAAAGAGAATTTATTTTTAGTGAAATGATACTAAAATGATACTGTTTTTTTTTTAAAGTTACTATTCCATTATAACATTTTCATTAAAAATAGACTATTCTGCTGGGCTTGGTGGCACATGCCTTTAATCCCAGGGAGGCTGAGGTAGGTGGCGCATGCCTTTAATCCCAGGGAGGCTGAGGTAGGAGGAGCGTTGTGAGTTTGAGGCCGGCTTGGGCTACTATGCAAGCGCAAAGCCGGCCTGAGCTACATAGTACAATCCTGCCTCAAAAAACTAGGGCCAGGAGTTTGGCTCAGTGGCTTAAGCACCTCTCTGGTAGGTGTAAGGTTGTGAGTTCAATCCCTGGTGCCACCAAAAAAAAAAAAAAACAAAAAAAAAATTCTGCTTAGAATTTTAATTTTTAAAGATTTAATGATTGAAATAACTGTTCCTTCCATGTAGTAGTATTTAAGTAGCATAATTGTTTTTAAGGGCTTTTTCATGTATATTACCAAGTTTCCTTTTTAACTTTTCACCATAGATTATGGAAATAGCTAGACAGTTATTTTTCCCTGATTCTTTCCTGGGTCTGATACCAGCTGAATGAACTGTCTCCTATTTCTCAAAATGCTGGATGTTTTAAAGAATTAACACTGTGCTAATTTTGCAATTCCGTTTTCCCCTATCATAAAAACGACCCTCCTTTTTTTTTAATGACCATACCATCACAGCAGTTTCCTAGGTCTTTGCACGGATCTCAGGATTGCAAAGTGTGAGGTGTGGTAGATATGAATCAGCCCTGGGGTGAGGCAGACCCGAGATCTCTTTGTGGTTCTGACACTTGCTCCTGTCCCTCAGTTCCCACCTTTCTATACTGGGGATAACACCAGTGCCCGACTCATAAGACAGTGTGAAGAATAATTGAGAAAATGCATCCTGTGTACTCAGGAGAATGGCTCAGACTTAGTAAACACTCATGTATTAGCGATAGCGAATATTATTGCTAGTAAAAGTTATGATCAGTCTTATTTTTAGATGAATGTATGTTTGCAGATGGGGTAGGACTGAGAGTCATCTTCTAAGTCTCAGTACCTCTTCTTGACAACCATACCCATTACCATTTATTTGAGGCTAGGAAAGGAGTGGCTTTGTGTGTCCTGGGAACAGTGGTATGGCTGCTTTCATGGGTACTACCTGGGACTTGCTCTGTGGCTTGGTGCCATCACCTGTGTCAGGTAGCTTTGTATGGGGTTCATTTTTCTTATGTAGATGGTATCCTAGTGTTGCCATGTTCAAAGGGCCTTGGAGTACTATTTTAAGTTTCAAAACCAAAAGTGGCATTTCTGGAAATACTATACAGCAGGTGCCCCTAGCTGGAATTCTAGCAGCAAACAGGAATGTTTGGTCCTGGAAGCCACTGAACAGGCCTGATTGTGCCCATCTGGCGTGAAACACTGCCGCTTTGCCTGGGACTTTGTTCTTTGTGTGTCTGAATTAGAGCCCCTGGGGTGTGGACAGTCTTGGAGGGGAAGCGAATGAGACTGCTTCCTGGTATGCACTTGTCTCCTGCTGTCAGCCATGCCAGCAGGGACACAGGCATTCATTCTCTCCCCATAAGCGCTTGGATTACCATGTGGAAGAGGAAGAAGCCTCTGGACTGGGAACCAGGAAATCTAAATTTGATGTGCTTTGTTTCTCTGGGTGTCAGTTTCATTTCTTCACAGAGGAAATTGGACAAGCTATTCCTCAAGTTTGCCTGCCTGTGCTAAGCCTGTACAGGATCCCGAGCGCTCTTTCCGCGTCCAGGGAAAAGATGATTGCTGAGTAGTCCTGGGTATAGTGAAGTTTCCTTGAATAGTTGAGCTTCTGCAGGTCCTTTCTGGAGCCAGCAGGCAAAGAAAGTGTACCAAATCTTCAGCACAGAACTCTGGGTGGAGTGTGTGTGTGTGTGTGTGTGGACACACCAGGTGTGCAAGTGTACCTCAGAGAGTCTGGTACAGATGCTGCTGCAAAAGTTAAATAAAGCACAAGAAGGCGGGGAGAGTCCTCCACACTCACTCCAAGCTGAGCCCCCAGCTTCTTCACTGCCACTTGCAGACGTGCTCTGCCACCTCCTCCAGCTGCAACTGCAATTAGTGGGGCTACTCATCCTTGAAGATCCTGGCCCTGCATTTCCTCATGTGCCCACTTCTGTATACACACCTTGCCTCCACTCTTCACACATCCACCCACATATGTGCACACAGACAGATGTGTGCTTTCCCCTCCTAAGGCAAGGGAAAAGAGAGACGTAGAGTTGTGCTTGGAAGGCACACAACAGAGCAGTATGAGCATGGACTTCCCGTGTGTTGATAACTCTTCTGCTGCTAACTCTTGTGCTGTATATTAGTTATTTTCTTCTGAGCTGGTGTCCCACCCCTCCTGTGTACCTTAGCTTTCTGATTTGTCAGAAGGAGGTAATAATACAGCATTGTGGTGAGTGGAGACTAAGTCGGCTACCTGGTACACATAGTCGTTCAACAAATGGTAACTATTAATATTACTTCTTCTATTATCTGGTTGTCTGGAATTCTCAGAACCCTGCAAATTATAGAATTAGGAAAAGTGTTTGAGATGTAGTCACAACCTGTTGAGAGTGTGTGTTTAGTAAAGTTTATTGTATTTGTTCCCCCAGCCTTTTTAAAAAATTTTTAAATTTTTTTTTTTTTTTTTTTTTGATGGTACTGGGAATTTAACTCAGGACCTTTGCACTAGGGTGCCTCCACAGCCTTTTTAAAATTTTTAAGATAAGGTTTCTCTAAGTCACTAAGTTTCTCAGGCTGGGCTCACAGATTCGTCCCAGAGTGCTGGCATTATAAGCCTGAGTCACCATGCCCAGTTTGGTTCTTCCTTTTCACCAGAGTTCACTGTGTTAGAGAAGTTGATACTGTTCATTGTCATCACTAAAACATAAGCGAACCATGTGAATGCTTTTGCATTAGAGGGCAGAATAGTCTTTGCCATTGTCATCACTCAGTGGAAAGGAAATGGGGCCGCCTGGCAGTGAATGGCACAACCTACAGAAGTACCTCATGGCCAGGCCAGGCAAAGCAGGAGAAGTGGGAGCAGGCCCAGTTGCCCCGGATGCACTCACCCTCGACAAAAGGGAAGCCTGGCGAAACCAGAGGCCCCAGGAAGTGCCTGGTGGTGCCAAACCTGGTGGACTCTGTAGACAAACTCATTCCATGGCTTCACTTGTGGCACAGCAGCCTTTGGCACTTTGGAGATGGAGCTATTCAGTGAGTAGAGTCCCAGGAAGATGAACAGAGTGGTGGCTGAAAGTTTGACAGCCTAGATCCAAATCCTAGATTCCCCCTTAGCTCTTGTGGTCCATGGGAAAGAACCCGCTCAGTGCACTGGGAGTCGTAGCCTCCCTTTAGGCCAGCGTCTTGTGATGGTGATGATCAGATGAGGTGATGCGCAGGGCAGTGCCACGTATGGTGGACATTGCAGGCTTGCGCTTGCTGTTTCTGTCGCCAGTAACCACAGAAGGGAGATGCACCTTATAAACACACAGTCTTGCTGCTGAAGGGGCTCTCGTCACTGGCCCTGGACTCTGAGGGCATGCTGGGAAGCACAAAGCCCTTAGTTTCACAGCTGACCTGTGACACAGTAGACATCTGACCACTTAGGTGGGGAGAAATGACCAGAAAAGGTGGCCATGAGGGGCTTTGTCGCTCCCTGCCTGGCCTGGGAGCAGGGTGCCTCACCTGTCACCAACCCAACAGTAGTTTTACTCAAGGAATGTTTTGTCCAGCTATAACAACCATTGTGACACTTAGCTTATAGCTGTGTGTCCAATTGGTTTAACTTCATTTGGATATACTGTACACTGCATGTGAAGCAGGGTTCCTGACAGTCCAGGGAATTAGGGACTTTTATCTCCTATAATGTGAAGAATGTATGCATTTGTATCCTTCATGTGCTGGATCTGGGTTTGTATAGGAATTGTCAAGGTTCCATCTCAACTTGTTTAGATTTCCTGTTAAAATTTCACAGGGACTGAGTGTTCAGTTGCTGTTAACTTGAAAGTGCGCTGGAAAAGAGTGTTTATTGAGAGCCTCCCAGGAACACCGGTCACTTCATAGATGCCTCTCATTTTGTCTTTATGGTCATTGCATAACAAAGTACTTAAATACGTTATGCAAAGATTGTTCACCAACTAGTGGCACAAATGGGATCTGAACCCATGGTTATCAGATTTTGTGTTAATTCAGGTCAGATCAGTTTTATTTGCTGCAGTATCTCAGGATGAAGGACATTTTTCCACAGGTCAATTTCTTGCTCTTTTGCAACAGAAGCCCAGTACTGATAGGATGACTCCACCAAGTTGTTAAGAACTCAGGCACTTCCCAGCTCTCTGGAGTGTGGGTCCTCCCATCGCAGTGAGGAATGAAACAGCAAGGATGCAGGGCAAGAAGAAGGATGTGACTTCTGTCAGAAAACTTCTCCCATACCACTCCTGTAGTGCTTCTGCTTTCCTTAAAGTGGCCAGAATCTGTCAAGTGGCTGCACACAGCTCCCTCTGGCTAGGAGGCTGCACTGGGACAGTGGAATGAGCAGCAGCTGTTACTGCAGCCAGTGCAGACACTCAGGGTCTTACTTTTGAGGACACAGAGAAGTGTTAGAGGAGGAACAGCACACACACAAACATATTCTCCTTTCTTTTGGTTCATGAAACATTTTTTAATTATACCTCATAGTTTTTATATCCAAAACTCTGATTCATGTTAAAGCCCATTTCAGAAACAAGAATATATCTGATGGAATATTCCAAGATTAGTATAAATATAAGGTTATGTTTATAGATATTTGATAAGATTGGTTGTTTTGGGTTAATTTAGCTTTCCAGGATTTAAATCTGCTGCCAGTTCTTTTTTATTTTTCTTTCTCCTGACTTGGTCTTAAACTCCTGGGCTCAAACGATCCTCCTGTCTCAGCCTCCAAAGTAGCTAGGACTATAGATGCATCAATTCTTATAAAAATTACCCAGAAGGCCTTCTCTGCTAATTTTTTCATGCCTGCCTTGACACAATCACATGGTTCCCTTCGTAGTACATCCAGCATCAATGATCAACTCACTGGCTTTCATGAGGTTACTACCTGTTCAGCCAGGGTGAGGAGATGAGAGGCCCTAAAAGAAGGGAGGGCACATTGTTTTGTTTACAGTGTTAGTGATAAGATAGAACAAGGAGACCTAGCAGACTCAAATTCATAGGGGCTGAGGGCTCAGCAGTCTGTCTAGCGATGGAAACTCAGCTCCTCTGCTTGGTTCTTGGGAGGGGATGGAGCAGCTGTCACCAGCTTCTGAGCTACCAGGTCACTTGCATGTTGGCAGATTCTTCCACTGTGCCTCCCACTCTCTGCAGTAGTGGCCTCTGCTGAGTAACTGTCAGCGATGCTAAGGCTTGCATCTTACTCTCTAGCATATTGTTTAAAGTTTTACCTTCTATCAGAAGAGCTGGTTGGCAGAACAATATAGAAAGAAGAAAACCTTTACAATTTTTATGCTGCAGCCTACACAAAGCAGTTACTTAACATGTGCGTACACGTGTGTGTGTGTGTGTGTGTGTGTGTGTGTGTGTAGTGCTCAAGTTTGAACCCAGGGCCTTTATACTGAACTACTTTTCAAATTCCCTTTTTATTTTGAGATGGAGTTTCTGAAATTGCCCAGGCTGGGCTCAAATTGGAAACCTTCCTGCCTCAGGCTCCCCAGGGTGCAGGGATTACAGGAATGTACCACCACACCTGGCATTAACTCCATTGTTGCCTTAATACAAAAATAACTTCTCTTGAAAAAAACCTCATTACACACAAAGCATCCAAAAAACTTAAGACCATCCAGGGTACACGGGTGAAATATTTGAATGCCTTTTACAATTTTTTTCTGCCACATTTTCACTTTCTTATAATCAGAAAAAATATTTTAAGTAAAGTTTTTATCCACGTGCAAAACTGAAAATGACTGTCACATGGAACACTGCACAATGTTTGAAGGATCCTGTGGTCTGGGTTGTGGTTTGGAGCTATCTGTGGGGCTGAGATCCTCACCTACTGTTAGAGAAGCAGGGGTGCCAGGCATGAGTGCCCTTTCCCCACTCAGATATCAGGGACCCTGACACACGTGGCAGTCCACAAAACCGACCTGGTGTCACAGAGCTGATGTCTAGCCCCAATTTGTTTTTTCATCCAGAGGTTCATGGATAGATTCATCATAATTGGGATGAAAACATGCTTTAACCCCCGGTTACATACCGCCATCTGTGAGAAGGGTCATCACAATTATGAGATGCTTAAGGCTGAGAATAGTTGGTCTCTTCCCTTCCATGGTGCAGAATCTGTTTAGGTAGGGGTGGAGGGGCAGCCTGTGAATGGTCCTGGGGAACTGATGGCCGGTTGGTGCTCCAGGCACCTGGCCCCACCCTCTCTGCCTTGGCACTGTCCCCCTAGACTCAGTATTGCTGGCTGTGCTGGAAGTGACTACTCTGTCTCTCCCCAAGTGGCCCAGTTCATGACACTAACGGGGAGCCATGAGCATTTCCTGTCCACATCCTTCTCCAGCAGTGGGAGAAGAGCTGTCAGGCAGGAAGCGTGTTGCCTCACCCAGTTGCATCTTTGTCCCCACTCCTGAGGTTCTGAGCACCTTGGCCCTGCGTGTGTTTGGTCCTTCTCACCGCGGGGGATGAGGCTGGTCTTCTCCCAAGACTTGCTTTAATCAGGGGACACATCACAACGTGTGATGCTAAGGGAAAACCCTCAGATGACAATTCAGAGGCTGAGAGGACAACATTCCCTTCCCATGGAAGGGAATGAATTTCTGTCCCTCTCCATCATACTGGAAACAAAACAGTCTCAAAAAGATTGTGCAATGGGAATGTTGTGGTGTTCGTACTGAGAAATCATCACATAAAACCTTGCATCTGAAAATCAAAGTGACCTTTTCTGAAGAACCTCAGCTCTACAGGAGAAGTCAAATATTACCAGATTGCCTGACATTTCCTTTTTTAAATTTCAAGCATTCCTGATTTCAAATCAGCTATTGATCTGTTGATTTGCAGCCTTGGTGGAATTAAGCAAAGTCACACTCACTGCTGTTAGAGTCTATCATAAACAGCTGCTATGAACCCCACCCCGTCCTTATCTCTCTCCCCCTCTTACTGCCCCCATAGAAGCACCCTCATCAACCAACAGGCCGAAAAGAGAGGCAGGTTGCAGAAAAGGGCATCTTTCTAAACCTGAAATGAAAATCTGTGAAGCTGAGTTGTGTACTGTTGTACAGTGTCCATCTTTAAAGATCACATTTATTTGCTTTTTTCCTACTCTAAATCCTTCTTGGCAGAAGCAACAAAAAGCCTGTCAGCTTTATAAAGGGGGAGCATTTACTCTGATTCTATGGCTTATCCACATATACTGTGGGTGGCAGTTGGGAATGGTCTCAGCCTAACTGGACTCTGAGAGCAGATGCAAAGTGGTGACAGAGAGGTCTCAGGCTGCAGGGTGCTGCTCTGAGATGAGTGTACTCAGCAGATCTTGTGAGTAGCACCCACATGACCTCAAGAGCCACAGAAGGCACCTGCGGGTGGGACAGGAGTGCCCAGCACTGAAGCCAGGTGTGCAGACTGCATAACAGGTCAGGTTGAGAGGAGCACACGATGTCCCTGTTAATCTACCAAAAAACATTCTTTCCAGCTCCAGTTAACACCTGAGAGAGGCAGCTGGGCAGTATGTCTGGATGGATAGCAGATTTGTCTCTTCATAGCATCAGGTGTCAAAACTCTGGTTCTGCTCCTTGGGGAGGCTCTGTGAACACACAGGAAGCCTCTGTCCAGTCAGTCTGGGCTGTGGGGGTGGGGTCAATGAGGTAGAAAGGACTGGCAAGAAGTAAATAGGCTAAGTATAAGACTAGAAACAAAAAACAAGGAGCTGCCATTCTGTTTCTTATTTCTCAGCCCCTGTCTGTTGTGCCGACAGTGATTGGAAGACTGAATTAAAAAAAACAAAACACACAAACAAAATAAACGCAGTTACCCTATCAAACTTTCATATTTGGAACAAATAATAGACAAGTAAAGTTGACTTTGTTCTACTTTATCCTTGTATCTGAAGTAGACAAGCAGGCCCTCACCAGCTTGTAATGTCATCCTTGGTGAGCAACTCAGGAAAAGCCCTTGGTATAAGAAGTTTGCTCTCTAGTCTGATTTTGCTATCCAAGAGTAGGTTCCTCTGCACCTATGTGACAGTTCTTTCTGTTAAATGTAGGGTGACCATATAACCCAGCTTGCCTTTGGCACCTGATTTATATCCATTGTCCCCTGAGATTAATGCACTTTCATTCTCAGAAGTGTTCCATGTTGGATGATACATTTTTTACATGGCTGCGCTAATTACAGAGACTGAAGGGAAGGAAATGAGTTTGTGCTGAACTGTCTAACCTCGTGCTCCTTTCTTTTCATCCCCACAGCTCCATCTGGCAGCCCTGGCATCTCTCAAGGGAGATATAGTGGAGCTTAATAAACGTCTGCAGCAGACGGAGCGGGAGCGGGACCTTCTAGAGAAGAAATTGGCCAAGGCCCAGGTAAGGGAGCTGGAAAGCTTTGTTTTAACTGTTTGTTTGTTTGCTTGTTTTTGTTTAAAAAGAAAAGAATGTACGCACCAATTCCCATGAAACAAAGTCTGGCTTAATGAGCAGGTGGTCTTAGTTTTGAAGGGATGGTATAACAAACACCATACTGGGTGTGGTGGCACACACCTATAATCCCAGTACTAGGGAGGCTGAGGCAGGAGGATCAGTGGGAATTGGAGTCCAGCCTGGGTTACACAGTGAGTCCAAGGCCATCCTGAACTACATAGGGAGATTCTGTCACAAAACAAAGCAAACAAAATAAAACAAAACACAATACAACACCATAGACAGGGTGACTTCAGCAACTACACCAAGCGTGTATTTCCCAGAGCTCTAGAGGCTGGAGTCAAGGTGCCTGCCGCTTTGTTCCTGGAGAGGCTCTGCTCTTAGTTTACAGACACCAACCCCTCACTGGGTCCTCACAGACAAGCGTGCACAACTGTGCCTGTCCAGTATCCTCTTGTTCTTAATTTTTAAATTTTTGTTACATGTTTGCAGTACATAATGATTACATTTATCATAGAGAGTTGGTACATGTACCTAACACATCTTCATTCTTTTTTTTCTTCCTTCTCCTCCCCTTTCCTCCATGTTTCGATCCCTTTTCCATCTGCAGAATATCCATCTCCATTTTCCATTATCTGTCTTTTGTCTTGCTCTTTAAAAAGGGAGCTAATCCCATTTGAGGGCTGCACCCTCACGGTCCAATCACCTCTCAAAAGCCCCACCTCTTACCCTGATACCATCCCAACAGGGGTCTACCAGCATATGAATTTGGGGGAATACAAACATTCATGAAACACATGTGTACCCACTGTCCAAGTTAAGAAACAGAACTTGTCTGGCCTCCTAGATGGCCCTCCTTGTATCCTTTCCCAAACTCCACATTGCCCTCCCACAAAAGTAACCAAGATTTTTACAGTAATATTTCTTGCATCTTTACATGTTATCACTCATGTTTGCATCCCTAGATAGTAGAGCTTAGTCTTGTACATTTAAAAACCAGATGTTGCCTTTAAATCTTTTAATCTATAGGTTTTTCCTCTACTTTTTGTTAGCTTGTTAATTTATCTGTTAAACGTGGCTGTTGCTTCCCTACAGTTTTCCATATTCTAGATGTTGCTGATTGCATGTTTGTGTGGGATTCAACATGTTCTTGTGCCTTTCTTGCAAACTGACAGTTGAATCCTGAGACAGTCAGATTCTTATCCATTCCCTTTGGCAAACATAAAAAAAGTATTTTTTTCAACAGCAGGCCTATAGTGCCTGGTTATCTTTCCGTGATGTTAGCAGCTGTTTATACTTATTACCTAAATTCATTGTTTCATCATGACTTACAAAGTCATTTTTAGTTCTACCATTTCTGTTATTAATACGAATCTTTTTATAGAGACAGTTTCTATCATCTACTATTTGTTGAAACAATGGTATATATAGTTCATAGAAAAAAACTAGCCTATACCCTCAAATCTGTCCTTTCACTTCATCTTTTTCAAAATGATGAATTGATTCACTGTGATCTCATGAAAGTGCCTACTTATTTCTTAATATTGTGAATTGATATATTTTCATATATTTGGATTTCAAGCCATTTATTTGTTTTCCTTATAAAAGCTCAAATGACACTGTCTTTAGTTAGTGAGAGGCTCTTCAAATTGGCTCCCGAATCTTAAGGCCTGAACTGACTAGTTATTTCAGGCTCCTAGCATGTATTTCTTGCCCCAAACCTAGAATTAACCAAATAGCTGTTTTCTCCAAGTATACATAGTTTTCCTTGGCAGTAAATGACATTTTCAAGACCACTGACTTGAGTACTAAAGGTACTTGTTGCTTCTTGGTGGTTAATTGTATGTAGGTCTCTTTTGTAGACAGAGCAAAAAAGTTATTTATTAACTTATATGCAAAGGTATAATAGGTTTTATCTAAAATTTAAGATATATGTATAAAATACCTTAGGAATTTATACTAATTAATTCTTCCAATGCAATTTGAGACTACTTCCTATTTTTGCTCCATTTCTGTATTGTATTTGCATCTCCTTTGACACTAAAAACTTACTGAGGTTACAGGGGATGATAGAGTACTCCATAAGCATTCTTTTGTTTTATCCCGTGTTGTATTCAGATAGTCTCAGAATCATAGCATTAATGTCACTGTAACTATTGTAGTTACTGAGGACTTGATTTTATGTTCTCATTCTCCCAACTTTTTGCAACTGAACTATATTGATCCCAACTGACCATATGACCATTGATTTCTTATTTGGTGTTCTGTAAGTATTGATAGGTTTAATGACCACCAGCATTCTCGTGTCAGTATCTATTTTAAATGCAGTATGTGTGTGTTTTGCCTGGTGCTTATTTTCTAGATTGTTCCAAGTGCACTTGAAATAATGTCCCCAACACTCTTGCTCGTTAGTAACAATGAGTCTGTCCTCTTTATACTTAAAGAGCACTTTGCTGGATGTAAAGTTCTTGACTTGTATTTTCTTTCCTTGAATTTGCTGCTTTATTGTCTTTTGACATAATGTGTTGCTATCAAAGTCTGATGATAACTTTTTTACCCTTTCAAGATATGCGCTCACTCTAGCTATCCAGAGAATTCTTTCCTTCCTCACTTCATCCTTACCTTCCTCTCTTTTCCTTTCTCCCTCTTGCTTCCTTCCTTATTTGCATAATTTTACTAGAGTAAGTCTTAATTATTCTAATTATGATAGAACTGATATTTTCAGGTTTGCTGTATATTCTCTCATTATATATTATAGTCATCTTTTTTGTTTCAGGAAATTTTTTAAAAATTCCATTGCTTGATACTCGTTTTACTCTCTTTGGTTTTCTTTTTCTTCAATCGTAATAGCATGTTTTGCCATGCACAATGTTATATTCCATTTGAGGAATATGTACATCACACATCTCTATTCTTTTTTCACCCCTTTCTCCTTTCCTTCCCTTTTTCCTCTCTTCATCTTCTCATTTGCTAAGGATTCATCTCCCTGGATTCCTGTTATTTGTTTGTTAAATCATCTTTGTGTTTAATATGTCACTATCTCAAATTCTTTATATTTCCTCCTTCTTAGAATTTAATGTTTTCTGCGTTCTCCATTTTATGTTTCTCTTGGGGAGATTATATGTTGTTTTCTATTCATTTGTGCCTTCTAGTTTAGTATTCATTTTTTTTTTTTCCCCTGCGGCACCAGGGATTGAACTCACAACCTCACGCCTGCCAGACAGGCGCTTAAGCCACTGAGACAAACTCCCGGCCCTAGTTTTTTTTGAGGCAGGGTCGCACTATGTAGCTCAGGTCGGCCTTGTGCTCGCGTTGTAGCCCATGCTGGCCTCGAACTCACAATGCTCCGCCTACCTCAGCCTCCTCAGTGCTGGGATTAAAGGCGTGCGCCACCACACCCGGCTTTAGTGTTCATTTTTGACATATATTTTTATCTTCTGATTCTTTTCTGTGTTCTGTTACCTCACTTGTGAATTTTTCTAATGTTTTGTTCGATTATGCCTCACGTCATTTCTTTAAAGCCTTTAAGATAGTAGGCTATTTTTGTATTTTAATTTTTATTCTGTTAGAGGTTTTGTGGCATGCTTTTATGGTTTATAAGGATATCATTCTGCTTTCTTATTCTATGGAATGGGATTTGACTTCAATACTTTTGTGTTTTTTATTTCTGTGTGAAAAATACCTATGTTGAACTTTTGGAGATAGAATTAAGACTCTTTTTTTTCCCAGGTCAGAGTTTGCTTAGCCTTATGTTGTTTTCTTGAAGTAAAAAGTATGACTGCCTGCTTTCAGACGCTTCCTAGCTCTGTTTCTTTTGCCCCTTTTCATCTGGATCTTTTCTTCTTTTGTTTCTGTTATTCCCAGCCTGCTCAGTTTGGGATCTACTCCCACCAGTGCCTCCTCTTAGAGGGAGCCCTGGGGCCCTTATTGAATGTTTGTGGGTATGTGACTTCAGTTTCTTACTGTAGGCCCCTTGCAAGATTGCATGAAATGTTTCACCCCACCTAGCTCCAGCTGCTTTTCTCTAATTGGTCACTTCACTGTTCTGTGAATATCTTTTGGTCATCTTGGGACTTTCCAATTCCTGGATCCATGAACCTTGTTTCCCTCTGATTCTGCCTGTACAGACACCATGCAGATCTGTGGGTGGCATTGGTTTATCCTTACCTGTTTATACTTTGTTAGTCAAGGGTACACCTTGTCTCCACACTTTTGGTTTTTCTAGGTAGATGTTACATGAAAATTGAGAGAACTTAAAAACAGACTGCTACAGCCATGCTTCTAGAATGGACTGCAAAGTTTTTGAAAACTCTTTTCTCATAATCACCGATTGTTTGAATGAGGTAGAATAGAGGAAGACCCTTTGTACTTAGATCGTCTGCTCCTATATTAGGTGAGCAACCAGGAGAAATATATCTATATATCTATGTATCTATCTATGTATCTATCTGTCTATCTATCTATATATATATATATATATACACACATACATACACACACACATACTTTTTTTTTTTGCGGCACTGGGGATTGAACTCACAGCCTCGAGCCTGCCAGACAGGCGCTTAAGCCACTGAGACAAACTCCCAGATGGGGAAATAAATTAATTGCCTGAGGTCATGTGAACAGCTTAACAGGGCCACCAGTGCCTTTTCTCACTATGAGATGTTACACATGCCAAAAGTGTTCAGTTTTTACTTAGGCAAAATTTTTATTTAAAGGATTTTCCTTCTGATTATAAAAGCAATAAGATAGTGCATAAAATAAATTTGTAAAATAGTATTGTAATGTTTGTATTATGGTGGCTGACAAGTTGAGACTTTTTAAGTGCTTTTCTTTAATAAGTGTGTTTTAAAGAGAAAATGTTTTTTGGTTTTGCTTTTTCCCCTCCAGTACAAGGCATTGAACCCCGAAGCCTTTGCACTAAACTGCATCCTTATCTGTTGTTGCTTTTTATTTTGAGACAGGTTCTCATTAAGTTGCTAAGTTGCCCAAGTTAGGCTTTAAATTGTGATTGTTGTGCCTCAGGCACCTACGGTGCTGGGATTACAGGTGTGTGCCAGCACATCCAGCTAAAAGTGGTTATGTTTGTCTTACCTTCCCAAAAGAGTAAAAGATACCATATTATAGTGGTACATGCATAGCCATGTTTATAGCAGCATAATTTATAATAGCTATATTTTATAAGCAGCCAATATAATGTGTCCATCAAAAGATGAATGGACAAAGAAAATTGCTGTTTCCTAAAATGGAGTACTACTCTGCCATAAAAAGGTAAGTCATTTGTAGGAAAATGGGTGTACCTTGAGACCATAATTTTCAGTGAAATAAATCATCCACACTAGCTTTAGTAGCATATAATTTCTCTTATATGAGAAACTCAAAGTACAAGTAAAGAACAAAATAAAAGATAATAGGAAGTAGGGAAATAGATCTTTCTCAAATAGAAAGGGGATCAAGAGATGGAGGGAATGGGGAGAGATGGGGAGAAAGAGGAGGGAAAGGAGATGAAAAAGGAATTAAGATGTGTTATGTACCAACTCCACAAAAAGAATGTAAATAAGTATTGCAAACATGTGCAAAAAGGGGGATCAAGAGATGGGATAGAGAGGGGACAACAGGAAGGAAAGGGAATGAAACAAAGGAATTAACATGTGTTATGTACAGGTACCCATTTCCCACACAAAATGTAAACATTTGTACCACAAAGATGTACAAATAAAAAAACGTAAAACAAAAAGGCAACATAGGAGGTGATCTTTGAAGAATGGCTGAGCCCAGCAGATACGGAGAATAAAGAGAAGGCACTGCAGGCAGAGGTCTCACTGCGAGATAGAGTACAGACAGAGCCTGGAATGCGCACAGCATGCCTGGGAAGTGCAGCCATTCTCTTCTCCGCAAGGAATGTAAATGCCGTCTACTACAAGCCTGTACTTATAAAATAAAATACATCCCCCAATTTCAAGTGACTGGTTTTTGTTTTATATCCATCCAAAGCTAGCTATTGTTAATTGTTATTGGCAAGAATTTTTTTTAAAGAAAGGTAGTCATGCATGCTTTCAACTGGAAGCTGGCACACACCACAGTCTTTGATCTTAAAAATGGCCAGCAAAATATTTATTGGGAATTAAACGCGTAAAGAGAAAGCTACCTGGCAGGAGATGGTAAGAAGATGATGGAACACTTCGCTGTGCCCAGGACCGGCCCAGTCCCTGACAGACTCACTTCTGCTTGAGCCACTTGCAAGAAATGCCTTGGGTCAGCTGGTTTTATCCATGATGCCAGTGGTGATGTCACAGTGCCATTGACTCATTTTCACATTATTGCACTAAATAAACTTAAAAATTACTCTCTGCTTCTTTCACTAGAGATAGTCCCAGTTCCTGAACTAGAACCCAGGAAAGGAAATACGGGAAAATGTCAGCCTTGCCATCTCATACCTCTTTTAGGGATGTATTTATTCTAAAATAAATAAATAAATACAACAAAAGTGCAGGGCTGTGCTTTCTGTGTCATGTGCCTTGGTACATGATTCATGTTTGAGGCTATTCTAGATTGCAGAAGAGCAAATTCATGTGAATATGTGCTTTGGCTGTAGTAAGTTTTACTTTCTGTCTAAATATTGTTGTGCTATGATTAAAATGTAACACGAAAATGGTGGTTATAGTCAGCAGACATTATAAAAAGAGCTTCAGCATCTGTTGAATAATTATTAATGGTAATTAGAAGTCTTTGAATAAAAGAACATTCATTATATATAGTCTTGAGATCAGTCTTTAAATGGAATTTTGATAACAGTGATGGAGAGTAAGGGAAGAGCTAGGTGAAGGAGCCCAATATCAAGGTGATGGAGAAGACACAGTGTGTCCATGTTATTTTTCTCTTGTTGTGTAACAAATTGCTGTGAATTTACTGACTGCAAAAAACACTCCCACCTCCCACATTGAACAGGTGCACAGACTTGAACACACATTTACGCCAGAGTTCAACAGCCTGATAGGGACTGGCATTGTGGGAAACTAGCTAAGACTGTACATAGTCCCGATTTGATTTTTTTCAGCATATTTGGTATTTACTTAGTGCCAACAACTATTTTAAATTAACTTACTGCATTTTTAAGTACTACAGAAGGAATGTACAAAAGAAGCTTATGAGTCCCTTTGAAATGAGCAGTGTTGGGCAGTGCTTTCTATTTCTAAGCCCTCTATCCCAAATCTGAATTTTCTACCTCTTGGTTTCAGAAAGAAAACATAACAGTTTTTATGAAAGGGAGTAGAGATAGTAGGGTGTTAAAAATTATTTTCTGAGATAAAGATGTAGCTTGCAAATATTTTCTTTGTTAGGGTTTACCCCTCTGCCATCCTTTGTTATTTATATGTGCCCTTCTTTGTAAAGAGCTCTAACTGTTTTTCCCCTTTATAGAAGTTGCATTTGTCTTTGCTTAGCTGGCTTGGTTTCCCACCCACCTTACTCTTAAGAGGACCAAAGCAGAGTGGGGATGGAAATACCCTAAGTAATACTAATTGTCACTGATCTAGGGTGACCCAGAGAAAATACCATCACATCTCAGCTTATTTATTAGTACGTGTTTGCAGCTTATGCAGTTTACAGTCATCTTGGTCACACATAATAACATTGCTTGTTTGTTTTCTAATCCCCTTCCTCCAACTCCCTTACCCCATTTTTCATTCTTAATATTATTAATCTTAACTCATGTTATGACATATAGTATTTATATTAATTGAGGTTATTAGATTCCTGTACATGGCACATCTTTATTCTACTTATTTCCCCTTCCTCTTCTCCCTACCCCCTGTGCTTTTCTACTTGGAACACTTTCCTATGGCAAGAGATCCATCCTCTTGTCCCCTTCTATTCATCCGTATTCTTTTCATTTGTACTTTGCCTCCCTCAAATGAGAGATACTGTATGGTATATAAGCTTGTGTGTTTGGTTTGTTTCACTGAACATTATATTTTCCAGGTGCATTCATTTTCCTACAGACATCTCCAATCTGTCATTCTTTAGCAGAGTAGTATTCCATATATATAGATAGCACATTTTCTTTGTCCATTCATCTGCTGATGGGTATCCAGGCTGTTTCCAGGATTTAGGTATTATGAGTTGTGCTACTATAAACATTGGTATGCACGTTTTGGCATAGTATGATGTCTTAAGCTCATGGTGAAGATACCTAGCAGCAGAATCGCTGGTTCATATAGAATTTCTAATTTTAGTTCATTGAGAAATCTCCATTCTGATTTCCATTATGGTTGTACTAGTTTACATTCCCACCAACAACAATGGAAGATTGCTTTTCACCATAGCCTCGCCAGCATCTGTTATTGTTTGACTTCTTAATGATCACCCTTCTTTCTGGAGTAAGATAGAATCTTAGTGTTATTTTAATTTGCATTTCTCTGATGGCCAGAACATATCTCAGCATATTTAAAAGGGAGTGGTTCTGACACCCGACACAGGATGGTTGAGGGGGTTAACACATTAATGATGGCATTGCATTTTTCAAGAATCTAGCTCGTAATGCTCTTAGGGCTTGACAGCTGAGACTAATGCGATGATTAAAGATCAGTGGCCTCTGTGGAGTAAGATAAAACCTAGTGAAGAACATTAACAAAACCATAAAGCTCCTTAGCATCACCACATCACACAGGGTTTTTCCAACAAGAGCTCTTGTTGTCAGGCTGGTCTGTCTGCAGGCAGACTCGTGACCTCACCCTAGATTGCATCCCTGACAGAGACGAACCTACAGGGTTTTCTTCTCAGTGGTTGAAATGATGATATTGCTTATTTTTATCAAATATGTTTGCACATGGGCAATTCTGCAATTTATGTGAATAGACACAAGTATTTATACAGTTTTTAAAGTTGCTCCCTCAGCATGGTAGGAAAGCTAGGATCAGGGTGTGTATTAAGTACCAGATGAAATTAAAGCAGAACTAAGTTTTATTATATCTAATCTCAATCTTTTTTTTTTTTTTCCTTTAAACTGCAAGTCTATAATATCAGGAAAAATCTAAGCTCCTAATGATACTGACCTCTCTAAATTCTTGGCAAGTAAGATGCTGCAACCGTGGGCTTTCTTACTGTGCTACACGGAACTATCAGTTATAGATTGAATTTAGACTGGGAAGAGGAAGACCCCCTGGATGCAATTACCTATAATAATGGGGGGAAAAAAAGCAGAAGCATGTTGTTTGAAACAATTTTGTATCTTGTTCACCTGAAATTGTATGAGGTGTTTCTAAACAATAAAAAGAAGTTCCTGACTTGGAAGGTTTACTAGAAAAAGCTGCTGATGTCCTTAGAAATTAAGTAAGTTGTCACCGACTAATTGACTTTGATAGCTAAAGCTGGCTTAGTGGAAAAGGGGAGGGTGGTGACAGGGACAAAAAGGAGCTGGAGTTCCCTGTCTCACACTCCTTTGTGTCTTCTTTCTTGTTTCTGTCCTTATAGGGGGCTGAGGAAGGAGCTGTTGGGTCTCCCCGGCTCTTATTTGGTACAATCAGGCATAATATTCATGTTTCCTGGAATTCATTGGAAGCATTGCGTGGTATAAGACCACAGTATCACTGGAGATCTTTAGGCAAATGCTGAAGACAAGATAAATGCCCAGGAAACTGGGAGAGGAAGGAGTAGAGGGTAAGAGGTTGTGTGTTCAGCCCATCGATGGCCTAAAGAGGAATAGGAATTTTTTTGGAGGTTACCTAGGTTATAATACATAGGTTATGATACATCAATCACTATACATTTAGTCTTTTTTTTCGTCTACAAAACAATTTCATCAGTTGTGTTATTCACTGATAATTCTAAATTTTTAGTGACAAAATATCAATGGGTTTTTTTTTTCCCTTATTCTTACTAAGAGCTCATGGGTCTGGTAGAGAACCCTGCTATATTGGCCTCACCCTGGCTTGCAAGTTAATGGACAGTACCATCTGGAATGTCACTAGTAATTGTGACCTGGGGAACAGAGTGTGACAAATCCTGCAGGTACCTTAATTGCTTTTACAAAAACGATGTATCTTCACTCATATCTCATTGACCAAATTGAGTTATGTGGCCATATTTAAGCTCAAGGGCCAGGGGAAGTACATTCGCACCGTGTGCTGGGTGGAGCCAAACCAGACTTGGTGGAGGGGCAGCTGGCTGCCAGAGAGGTGCTGATGCGGAGGTGACATGTGTCCACGTACTGTTCTAGCAGAGCCCCACGTGCAGAAGAAAATATTGGGGAGAAAGGACTACCATCTGAACAAGGATGATGTCAATGAATTTATGAAAAAAATGAAAGAGTCTTCTGTCATTTATTGTAAAAATCTCAACATGCTTAGATTTTCATTATAAAAATTTATAGACTACAATGTTTACATTTTTAAGAAAACAGAAAAATATCAAATAAACAACCTATGACAGTATCTTAAGAAACTAGAAAACAAGAACAAATGAAATTTAAAGTTTGTTGGAGGGGGAAAAATGAAGATTAGAGGAGAAATAAATAAAATAGAGACCTTTTTGGTTTTTTGAGACAGGGTCTTGCTATGTAACTCAGTCTTGTCCTGAAGTCACTGTGTAAAGAAGTTGGCAATCTTTCCAGGTGTGTACTGCCATGCTTGGGAAGACCTTTTTTAAAATTCAAAAAACAAACAAAAAAATCAGTGAAACAAAGATCCTTGTAAAGATAAGCAAAACTGACAGATTTGGCCCTTACCTGGACTAAGCAAGAGAGAACACCAAAATCAGAGGTAAAAAGGGAGGCCTTACAACTAATACCACAAAAATATAAAGGATCACTAGAGATCATTATAAACAACTATATGCCAATAAATTTAGTAACTTGGAAGAGGTGGAAAAATTCCTATATACTTATACTTTACTAAGATTGAATCATGAAGAAATAGAAAACCTCAAAAATAAATCAGGAACAAGTAATGAGATTGAATCAGTAATAAAGTCTTCCATCAAAGAAAAGCCTCGGACCAGATAGCTTTACTGCTGAATTTTACCAAAAATTTAAAGAAGAACTAATACCAATTCTCTTTAAGTTATTCCAAAGTATAGAAGAGTAACAAATTCTTCCAAGCACATTCTACAAGGCCAGCATTACCCTGAGCCAGTATTCTTGATAAAGATAGATGCAAACATCCTCAACAAAATGCTAAAAAATTGAATCCAACAGTATATTGAAAAGATAAAAACCTTATGATCAGGGCCTAGGGGTATATAGCTCAGTGATAGAGTACTTGCCCAGCATGTGTGAGTCCCTCAGTCTGATCCCTAGCACTGCAAAAACAAAAACATGGAGTTATCTCAGTAGATGCAGTAAAGACACTTAATGAAATTAAACATCTCTTCATGATAAAAGTATTGAACAAGTTAGATACAGAAGGAATGTACCTCACCATAATACATATACAACTATAATAAGCTAACAGTAACATTATGCTGAATGAGGAATAGCTAAAAGTTTTCTAAGGTTTGGAGCAAGACAAATACCTACCATCACCACTTTTACTTACCATATTCCTGAAAGTCCTAGCTAGAGCAGTCAAGCAAGAGGAAAAAATAGCTCCCAAAGCCTGGTGTAGTGATGCATGGCTGTAGCACTTAGCGGGCTGAGGTGAGAAGATTACTTAGGTGCAGGAGTTCAGGAGCAGCCTGCACAACATAATGAATATTCATCTCAAAAACAAGCAAAAGAGAAAGACTCAAAAATAAAGGTTTGTGAGAAAGATATCCAAACTGGAAAGGAAAAAGTCAAATTGTCAGGGAATTACATAATCATATGTATATATAGATAATCTCAAAAATTCCACCCCCCCAAAATGAATTTAACAAAGTTGCAGGATACAAAAACCAGTAGCAAATAGCAAATTATCTGAACTTGAAACCCAGAAAGCAATCCCATTTACAATAGCTACCAATAAATAAATAAATACTGAGGAACAAATTGAACCAAAGAAGTAATAGATCTACACAGTGAAACTGTAAAGCACAGATGAAAGAAAGCAAAGATGGAAGAAATGGAAAGACATCCCATATTCCTGAATTGGAAGATCCTGATTGGATTGTTAAAATGTCTCTAGTACCCAAAGCAATCCTACCAAATGCTAGTGACATTCTTCACAGAACTAGATAATAGTTGTGAAATTTATGTAGCACCACCAAAACAATCTCTAGTGAAAAGAAAGTAGAAAATACAGTACAAAGCTGTAGTAATCAAAACAGCATGACATTGATAGAAAGACAGGCATATAGACCACTGGAATAGAATACAGACCCTAGAAGTAAACCCTCATATCTGTAGCCAGATGATTTTGCATGAAGGTGCTAAGAGCCTGCATCAGAGAAAGGGTAGCCTTTTTATAAATGGTGGTTATCATTGGCTTGGGTGAGGAGAAGAAGAAGAGTGAGGAAAGGATCAGTTGTCACTAAGTTTCAGTTATATAAAAGTAAAACTTGGCATAGTAGGGAAATTATAGATAACTGTAGTGTGCTGTGCATTTCAAAATGCTAGAATTTTCTGTTTTTACTAAAGGAATGATAGATGTTTTAGGAGATAGATATAAAAAATTTAAAATTCAAAATTTGTGCAGTAGTAATTCATAATCATAAAAATAAGGCCCCCTTTTGCCTGTTTAGTTTTCTTCATTGTGCTACCTTCCTGAATGTGGTTTTCTGGCCACGCATTCATAGGAGGTTGTGAAATGGAGGTGTGGTGATGAGCTTGGCTGGGCCCGTGTTCTCGCGAAATCACACACCCTTCCAGAGCTTGGGGTGGTGAGAGCACTGGCTCAGGAACCATCCTAGAATATGGCAGAATTGGGGTTCACACCTGCAGGCCATTGCTGCCTGTTTGGCTGTCACCAGGGCAGAGGAGGCATAGCTGTGTACAGAATGACTGAGTCCAGCCTGGGCATCACCCCTTCACGTTGCACCTTTCCTGAAGTGCTACGTTCATGGAGCTGACTCTTGGGCAGTTTCGTGGGAGCTGTTTAGCAGGGCTGTTTTGTTGGATTCTGTGACTTCCACAGCTGGCAGCTCCTCTCCTTCTACACTGTGCTTCTGTGGGAGTCGTTCTGTTTTCCCTGCACCACAGCTTGGAGGTACTTAAGTGGCTTCCTCTGAGCTTTGAGATCACTGATCTCTTCAGCTGAATACAACGAATGTGCACAGAGGAGTGAAGTGTGTTTGGAAGAGGATGTTGATTTGTAGGAATGAACCATCCTAGCCTTTAGGATCAATTTGATAGCGACTTTTCCAGCATTGCACCTTTGCTTTCACTGTGGAAAGAAACCCAGGGTGCTTCTCTACCCTCTGTTCTCCTCGGTACCCCACTCCTGCCCAGGTGTTTGTTCTCCAGAGGCTTGAGATTGTTTTAGTCTACTGGATGCTGTGAACACAGCTCCCTTCGTAGTCTGTATCATAATCGCCTCCCCTGTAGCACCCAGCCACGTAATGCTTCTTGGACAGTATGGGAAATGAAGAATTGTCCAATAGCTGCAGAGGAAATATTAAACTATAGAGCTTTCTGCAGTTAAAAAAAAAAAAAAAAGGTAAAATATAAGCACGTATGCCAGATTTGTTTGCCCTCAGTTCAGAGAATTTTTTTCGAGTATATTCTTGTTACTACTCCCAAATGAACCTTTGCGTTCCCAGTGTATGTGATGAGTCTTTTTGCTCGCTCTGTCTGACTGAATCATCAGGCTTCCTGTTGTCTCTTGTTCCTACCCGTACCCTGCAGGCAGATTTTCCAGTTAGAGCCCTGGGCAGAGGCGGTAGAGCACCAGGCCTGGTGCTCTCGCTCTCCATCTGGCGTCTCTGGAACCCGGGATCTCTCTCCTTGGGCAGCCTATAACAGTGCACAGCGGCACCAGGGTTGTCTTTCGGTGGCTGTCAATTCATCATGTGCCATTTTCTTATATAAACACTTGGACCTCCTCACTGTTAATTAGATTTTTCAGTTTCTTACCTGTGCCATTGTTGGTAGTGGTCTTTTGACCGGTAAGCATCATCAAGAAGGAAGAATGAGGGATTAAGGGAGAGAGGGAGCTCATTGAATTTGGGAAGGGAAGTGTTTCACATAAAACTCTAGCTCTAAAGAACTGAATGTGGAAAACAAAAAATGAGGAAGCAGCAACATGGCAATGAGGGAGTCATGACACAGACGAAATCCAGATCAGAAATGGGGCACCATCCTGTCATCATGAAAAAATCTGGACCTGGTGACCTCTGAGAAAGTGTCCAGTGTGCATGCATGTGTACATGACAACCTCACAGTTTGGGGATGGGAATTAGACCAGTGGTAAGAGTTCACAGGTATTTTGTGAGGACTGAGGAGAACAGTATTATGCAGTTGGTGTGCTCCAGTGAAATGTGGGAATACTGTTTTTGAGATTGTCATTTTGTGAACTTACCTTGCTTCTTTTAAAATTTGATGTAGTGTGGATTAAAAAGGTCTAAACGCATGAAGTGAATGTTCATGGCCTGTTACTATGTTAGGAAAGCATTCGTGTGTATGCGGTTCTTTTGTTTTGGGTGCTGGGGATTGAACCCGGGGCCTCATGCGTCCTAAGTATACACCATGCCACTTCCAGCTCGTACAGGTGGCTTTTACTCAATCTTTATCCTCAACCCACTTATTTCCATGTATTTGACCTTGAATGAGAATTATTTGAGTTTCAGGTTATCACTAAAAAGAGTAGTTTACAGCAGTATCTTTCTGAAGGTACCTATCCATAGAGGTCATGATATGCATGCTACAACCTTGTTGCCTCTGATCTTGGTTCTGGAGCCCTGAGTAACACCTAGGAAATTATGTTATGCTGGTCAAGCTGATTTGGAAGATCACCTTCATAGTTACAGTGCCGCTGTGATTTATACCGTTGTGTTGGTTAGAAGTCTCCATTGAATACTTCTGTTTTAGTATTGAGTTAGGCTGGGCGTAGCATTCTGCTTATCTATGAAAACATTTGCTTCTTCCCTGAGTTACACCTTTGGAAATCTGGCAGATCCAGGGTTGGGGGAGGACGTTAGAGGTACAGTAGTGGGTGAAAAGTCTTAACCTTTCCCTGCCTGCTGTCAGGTCTGAAAATACAAAACTAGCAATTACATATGGTTCTTGACATTAGGAAAACTTTGTTGGGAATGAAATTAAAATTCCTCAAGTGGACAGGAAATTAATTAGAGCTGAGGGTGGTAGACAAGGACACAAGCAAGAAAACTTGCTACATCCTGAGGAGTGATTTATTGTTTTCTAAAGGAGATTAACTTCTCATTGATGAAGGAGGGGGGCGTGCTTCAGAGGGTGGAGACAAATGAAGAAAGAGTACAGGTTCTTGTATGCTTTAAACTCTGTCTACAAAAATGATTTTATAGCATCTGCTACCTCTAAGTCCATCAAACACTGAGCAAAGGAAGCTGTCAGTGTCTTTTGTCATTGTTTCTGCAAAGTAGTCTTCATGACAGTCTGTAATATGTTACAGCTTATTCGTTGCATGAAACTTGTAGATCAACCACAATGAGCCAGGCCATATGCCACAGACTGGAGTTAAACACTGAAAACACTTTGTCCTAGATTTTGGGATTTTATGATCTGGGAAGAAAAGATATTGGAACTCATTAAATTCACACATAATCCAACCAGATAAGACATATTGTCATGTCACTTGGGGTATTTGGTTGAAAAAAAAAACAAGCTGGAAAACTTTAACAAGAAGGGAGTGAATTGGTAAACGAGAAACTGAACAGTCATAAAGAAATATATGAGCAGTAGTAACTAAGGGATAGTCCTTCTAGGCAGTTGAGAAATCCATACCATGTGACCTTAGGTTCAGATTTGCTCAAGATTCAAATTCCCAGGGAAGGTATCTGAGAGATCCAGCTCTCAGACCTCTTGCCCGTGTCTTGGCTAAGGGAAAGCAGGCTACTTGGGTAGGCCCCCAGAGACTGTGCGGTGACTGAGGGACTGTTTCCCCGAGAAAGGATGAATACTAGAAAAGCACCACCTCAGGTGTCCTGCACTCACATCACAGAATTAACCTGTTGATATGTCTCCTGGGGTTACCGGCCACTGAGCAGGAGTGTGTTCTGTTTGGGGCAGGCATTGTTGAGGGTGTGGTGGTTTGAAGCCATAAAATGTAGGATCTTTGACAAAAAGATCTGTCAACTTATGTTCATGTTTGTCCTGTTCTCTTGGCCCCAGTGTGAGCAGTCCCATCTCATGAGAGAACATGAGGATGTCCAGGAGCGAACGACGCTTCGGTATGAAGAACGCATCACGGAACTTCACAGCATCATTGCTGAACTCAATAAGAAGATAGACCGATTGCAAGGCACCACCATCAGGTACTTGGGCTCCAACCAGCTTTCTCTTCACCAGCCTGTCTGGCTTTGGTGTGGGTATTGCAGTTGAAGCAGCCCTTTGAAGTACAACAGTGCTTTATTTGTAAATAAGACTGTCACAGTTTGTAACATACTTTCTCTTTGCTTTGTTTTGTTTTGTTTTGTTTTTGCGGTACTGGGGCTCGAACTCACAACTTCGCAGCTGCCCGGCTAGTGCATAAGCCACTGAGCCAAACTCCCAGCCCTCTCTTTGCTTTTTTTTTTTTTTTTTTCTTTTTTGCAGCACCAGGGCTTGAACTCATAACCTCGCGCCTGCCAGACACGTGCTTAAGTCACTGAGCCAAACTCCTGGCCCTGGTTTTTTGAGGCAGGGTCGCACTGTGTAGCTCAGGCCAACCTTGCGCTCCCCTTGTAGCCCAGGCCGGCCTCAAACTCACAACCTCAGCCTTCCGAGTGCTGGGATTAAAGGCGTGTGCCACCACGCCCGGCACTCTTTGCTTTCTTAATCCTGGGTTTTTACCTCTGTTCTGTTCTGATTTTGGTCTTCATGATAACTCTGGAAGGTAGACAGAAAGGGAGTTAACCTTGGTTTATTAATAAGGATAGAGAATCAGAAGCTATGTGAAATACTTTATTAACACATTCTAAGTGGAGCACAGTCTGTGTTAGGTCATGGCCCTGTGATTGCTTTCATTCACCAAGTCTGCTGCAGATCTCTGCATTCTGTGCCACCCTTGTAGATTTTAAGACATTCATGAATGTGGCTTATAACTAAACATCACGTGGGTTTCCATGTAATCTATTAATATTGAAGGTATCTTAAGTTGTTTATTATCATTGACTTGGCCTCTAAACAAACTCCTAAGGCTGCTGGGCAGGAGGCATGATTAGAGCTGTCATTTTATTTTTCAGAAATCTGGGACTTGAAAAATAGTGATGTTTTGCACTTACACTTAGCTGAGGGTGCAGCTGGTGTGAAAACCCAGATTATCTCTACCTTTACTTAATTTCCTTCCCATGGAAGTGGCCATAAGGGACGGGACTCCGCCTCCCTCACTTACCAGTCCGGTGGCCCCTGTGCCTGCAGCACACACTGCTTCATTGGCAGTGTCCATCGTGTTGCTCGGGGAAGGTTCCTGAGCCACGGATGAGAGTGTTTTTATCTTTGTAGGGGTGCTCGGGGACCAGCTCTGAGGAAAGCAAGCGGTCGGCGCCTGCCTTATTAGAGAAAGGGCGCTTTGTTTGCCGAGTGCTTGTACACACCATAATTAACAGGCTGAGAGGCTGTTGCTTGAAGTTTTTCCTCTAGAAGTCCTAGGTCAGGGGAAACTTTGGGTGCATTTTGTTCCAACTCAGAGAGTCACAGTAATGATGGGGCTTCTCAATGAGGTTATTGAGGGGCATCTGTTTTCTGGGTAAATTTGTGGAAAAATTTGCACTGCACTGGAGCCACACAATAAATTTCATATTCTAATTTAGAACTTTAAGGGTTTTAAATTGTATCCTGCTCTTCAGAGTGATTGTAGGTTAGAAATACATGAGCAGAGAAGAATTTTCAGCCCAAAGAAATGATTATAGCAGATTTAAAGGACCCTAACCGAGGACACTGGCAAATTTGCAATTTCCATTAAAGCATGTTACCCTTTCAAACACTTGAGAAGGTGAAATCAAATGGACTCACTGAGTTGTGAAAAAAAAACGCTTCACGTATCACCTGGAAAACTCAATTTCAAGATGTTTAAATTAAATGTAATGACCAAATTGCTGCATCTTAAAACACAGTGAGCCACTTGACCATAAACATTTATTGGTGCCTGTTATTTAAAGGAAGATTGCATCTGTGCAGATGTCACATTAAACTCTGCCAGTTTTCATGGTGTGACTGAGCTGGCCTCTTTTCCAGGGACACTGCAAGGCTATGAGATGGGTAGATATGGGGGCCAGTGAGACAAGGCTCCTCCTATCTGCTGTCTTCTGCACTCCAGGGTCATCCTGGGCCTCTTGCTCCGCAGTGATGACCCTGTGCTGGAGGAACCACTGTCCATATCTTGGATGAGCTCTCACTGCCTGCCTTACCTGAGGTCTGGAGAACTACCTCTTACACTAGTCAGGTCCCACTAACGCCAGTACTACCTTCCTTGGAGACTTTTTTGTCACTTCACTCTGGGCCTGAGTTAGGAACTCATTGCAGAAGTTGAGAATCCTTAATAAAGGAACATCAGAGGCTGTGAAAGCTGTGGTATGTCCACACTTAAGCAGCATTGAAGTACTTAAGGGAAGCAAAGAGCAATCTTATACTTTAAAATTTTATCTTAGGCCCCATTCATGGAAGCAGGGTCCTTCTGTGACTGCCCTAGAAGATTTTCCATTTTCTATAACCACAGGACTCATGCAGCTGATGATCAGACACTGCAAGTTGCTGAACTACAGTGTAAGTTCAATTAATAGCCACATCAGATTTCTTAGGTAAGAGTTAACTAGTAACAGGAAGAGATGAAATGTTGAGAATCTGGGGCGTTTTAGATAGATTCAGATACACTGTAGTACTTGTAAATTACAAATCCTGCTGAGCCTCTCTTCCTGTGAAAGCAATCCCCTTGCCCCATCTACTAAAGTTAGTCATACCTCACTTGGAGATTCTGTGATGATCTCCTTCCAGAGAGGGGTTGGCAAATGTATTCTTGTCCCACACCACTCCTGCTTCATTCCTCTTTAAGGACTAGAATTCACCAAATTCTACCATAGCCCAGAAGATAGGAGAAAATCCAACCTGGAAAGATACAACTAAAACACTAAAATATTTGAGAATTTTGTTAGTTTATATAAATAAAAAGTTGGAACATTATAAGATGTGATCAAAACAGAAGGTGAATGTTGAGATTTTAGAAATTTATTACAGTAAAAGTATATTGCTTTTAATCCCCCTCACAGTACTCCTCCTTTCTTTGGCCACTCTTCTTTCATCATTCTTGCCATTTTTTTTCCTTTTGAAGAGAATACAACCAAGTGAAATAGAATAGAATCAAAACAAAATAATGAATGTGATACAGGACTTCAAGATAAATAATGGCTACCATAATGCCTCTTATTATCTTCAAAATAACTGCCCATACCATCAGACATAATAAAATCAAACAAAACAGAACAGAATAAAAACCAATCAAAACAAAACAATGAAAGCAATACAGGACTTCAGAACAAGATAATAGGAAAACAACAATGGCTACCGTGATGCCTCTTGTTATCTTGAAAGTAGCTGCCTATACCATCAAACATAATAAAATCAAACAAAACAAAATAGAATAAAATCACTCAAAACAATGAAAGCAATACAGGGCTTTGAAACAAGGTAATAGAAAATCAATAATGGCTACCATAATATATTTTGTTATCTTTGAAATAGCTGTCCATGCCATCAAATATAATAAAATCTAAGCAAAACAGAATAAAACCACACTAAACAGAACAATGAAAACAATACAGGGTTTCAAAACATGATAATAGATTAACAATGGCCCCGGCCTTCTGTTTTTAGACACTTCCTCCCCTTTCACTTTCACAGTATCTATTATGCATTTTGGATCTCACTAACTCCTTTAGTGTTATACTAAAGGAGTTTTATACTAGGGAGACAACACGATGTTCACCCATGTTAGTGAACCATTTCACCCATGAGCATGATCTCAAGTTGTATCCATTTTCCTACAAGAACCTCAAGGTTATCTTTCTTTATAGCAGAGCAGCTTTCCATCATGTAAAAATGTCGTATCTTTCTTAGCCATTCTGCCATTGATGGGCAAGCTACCCCTACTTTTTCTGGTTCCCTGTCACATAGAGTATTGTTTTCTCTCCTTTGACTTTCAGTCTATGAATTGTCTTTCAAATTAAATGTATTTCTTGTACGAAGCATATTGATGGATCCTGTCTCCTGATCCACTCTGCCTGTGTTTCTTTTTATTGGCAAATTGAGGCCATCTACATTAATGGTTATGGCCAACATGCACTGCCTCGTCTCTGCCATGCTATTTTCCCCTCCATTAAATTGTCTGCCCCTCTCAGAGATTCCCCCTCTGCTGCTGTTCCTGGAACTGTGGTCATTTTTATTTTTCTCTAGAATGTCCTTCAGTATTCTTTGTAGGTTTGGTTTGGTGGTCATGAATTCCTTCAGTTGTTCTTTGTCATGGAAGTATCTTGTTTCTCCATTAGTTTTGAAAGATAGTTTTGCAGGGTACATCAGTCTGGGTAGGAAGTTGTTTTCTTTCAGGACTTGAAATACTTCACTCCAAGCTCTTCTTGACTTGATGGTTTGTGTTGAGAAGTCTGTCGTGATTCTGATGGGTTTTCCTTTGTAGGTGATCAGTTTCTTTTCTCTAACAGCTTCTAATATTCTGTTTTTGTGTTGAATTTCTGGGATCTTGATTGTTATATGTCTGGGTCTAGATTTATTTTGTTTATGGCTAGCTGAAATTCTGTATGCCTCACTTCTCTGAATGTCACATCCTTTTCCCATGCTTGGTAAGTTTTCTGCTCTTACTTCTGTAAATAGACTCTTTATGTCATTTGTGTTGACCCCTGCTTTTTCACTGATATCTGTTATTCTTAAATTATTTTTCTTTGTGTTGTCTTGAAGCCATTGAATTGTTATTTCCTGGTTCTGTGTTATTTTTAAGAGATCTTTCCTTTCTCAGTTGCTAGCTGCAAACCTATCTTCAAGGTCTGAAAGAAGTCTGTCTTTAGTATCTTTCTAGTGGTTTTGCCAGCTTTCAGTGGAGTTTTTAATTTCCTGGATAGCTCTTTGAATCTGCTTCATGCATTCTAAATCTTTCTTATATTGTTCATTCAAGGTTTCCCTCTTTTTCCTATACTCTATTTTTTTATCTATGCTTCTTTTAGAGATGGTTAGCAATTCTTTTATTATGTTCTTCACTTCTTCTTTTACCTGAGATAGTATTTCTGTTCTAATTTCTTTTTTAGCCTCATGAAGTTGTTTCTTTCCTTCAGTTGCCATCACTTCAGAAACTTTAGGTGTACGACTCCTGATCTCTTCCATGTTTACATCTCCAGGACTTGCTCTGCATGGGTTGGAGGCCAGAGACTGCCTTTTGCTTCTTCGTCTTGACTTTTTCCTGGGTTCTTCCAGACAAGCAGGAAATGGGGTCCCAGGCACTTCCCATATTGACTACAATTTCTCTGAAGCATGACTGTTTGGTTCTCCTGACCAGTGTTGGCTGTGGGTATCTGATGTGGCCATTGGGTGTGCTGGTATGGGGCTGGCTACTGCTTTTTCCAGCCCTCTCTGGCTACTGTTGGTGGGAAGCATCCCTGATGGCAGCTAGTATGTGTATGGGAGCGGGGCTGGCCGCTGCCTCCCAGACCTGAGCTGGTTATCAGCCTCTTGCCAATTTCTTAAAAAATTCTGGAAATCCTCTTTCATGAATGTATATACCAGATACTTACAATCAAAAAGTTCACTGAACACTGCAGCCATGTGCCATCCCAGGGAAAGTCAAGCTCACGAAAACATTACAGCATGTTGTCATCCACTTTATTCTCTGGGTCTGACATCATGCAACTTCTAGTTCTTCCCCCATAGTTAAAATGGTCATGAAAGGTGTTTTGGGTCAATTAAGGACAACCGAAGACTGCACGGAAAAAGACTTCCAGAACTGGTGCACACAGTGGTGAGAATGATGGGGTAAGTGTGTTTGAAGCAAAGTGAGGAGTACTATGAGGAGGATTAATAGCAATGTGTCTTTTACTTTTAATTTATGAAAAAAAAAAACTATGTTTACTATAGTTTTTGGTCATACTGTGTATGTTGGGATTAGAATGTATGGGTTTTAGAATGGAAAGATTATAGTGAGATTGATGATGCATTAATAAGACTGCTCCTGTGAGAGTCTGATTTTTAATTGTAGCATACTGATTAATTTAAAACTAGGTTCAGTGGAAGACTGCATTAAATGATGTTGAAGTTGGGCATGGTGGTGCATGCCTATAATCCTGGCAGTCTGCGAGTTTGAGGCAGGAGAATCACAAGTTTGAGTCCAGCCTACACAGTGTGACAACTCAGCAAGATCCTGTCTCCAATCAATCAATCAATCAGGCTAGGGGTATAATTCAGGGCAAAGGTCCTGGGTTCAAGGCCAAGAACTATCACCCACCCCCTCCACAAAAAAGATGACTTCAAAGACTTAGGGTGTTGGGACTGTTGGGCAGGGAAATGACCTGGTTAAAATGGGGTATTTGGTGCCAGTAAACTGCTGGTGTCAGTGTGGACTTGGTTACTACATTATTATTGGTCAACAGGACCACAGTGACAATCCAAAATTTTGACTTGTAGAGATCTTTGCTAGTGGCTAAAATCCCCATGTTTCTGTAACTGACATAAATGGGCAGCCTACAAAAAGTTTCCTTGCTGTATGTAGTGGGGAGGATTCTGGGCTGGTGCTGGGAGACTTGACTTAGCATCACCGTAGAGAACCATGGTTTCTTACCCAGTTCCCTTACCTGATGCAGTGGAGGGATAGTCCCAGAAGGTTGATGTCATTGCTGTGCAATTTGGGAATTAAGTGTGGCCAGGAGGGTGTGTGGGGTCGGTCACTGAATAATCAAAAAGGGTAGACCCCAGTGGACAACTTCTGTCCCTTGGTACCACACCAGCCTCGTCTCTATTGCCCCCAGACTCCAACGGGTCCAGGGCCCTGAGGCTGCTCCCCAGACTTTCTTACCACATGGGTGCTGGACACAGTCTTGGCTCGGCCAGTGTACCCCACATGTGCCTGAAGGTAGAAGGGAGGCAGGAGCCCTTCTCCCTAGGCCATGGTGGTAGCAGGTGCCACACAGGTTGACAAGCCATGCAGATATGTGGTCCTTGCTTGACTAGCCTGGCTCTGGAGCTGTGCCAGGTACAAAGGGCGCAGCAGTATTCTTATTTCTGAGGGGACCACGGCTGTGTGGCCAGTCTGACAGCTCCTGGTGGCCTCCACCCACCTTTCTGTTCTCTAACCTCCTAGCAGTTTTGCAAGCTCAGAGCTGCCCAAATTGCTTTGTACTTGAATCATCCAGTGTAGTTTGTTTTCCTAACCGAATCTGCATAATGCAGCTTAAATCCTATCTTCTAGAAAGAAATGCTGAACATAAATGTTCTAAAGATTTTTTATTCATGAACATTTTAAACAAACCGGATCATACAATACACCCTGCTTTGTAATACGTACTTTTTCACTTAGGCGTGTGTTATGAGTGACTTTTGTTTTTTGTTTTATTTATTTATTTATTTATTTTCGGCACTGGGGATCAAACTCATAGCCTTGCGCCTGCCAGACAGGCACTTAAGCCACTGAGCCAAACTCCCAGCCCTGGTTTTTTGAGGCAGGGTCGCACTATGTAGCTAAGGCCAGCCTTGTGCTCACATTGTAGCCCAAGCCGGCCTCAAACTCACAATGCTCCTCCTACCTCAGCCTCCTGAGTGCTGGGATTAAAGGCGTGCGCCACCACACCCAGCATGAGTGACTTTTAAAAAATGTTATTCTTTGATTTGGGGAGATTATATATTAGGATAGGAGATACTAAAAAATGCATCAATACCTCACTTTGGAACAGGAGAGAGAAAATAGTATCTAGCAAATTAAGCATGAGATCATCTTTTTCCCCCAAGGAGATTATTTCCTCTTAAACTACTCTTACAGCATCAGCCCGTTACTATCAGCTGTCATGACCCATGACTAGTCTTCGCTCTGTGCTTCGTTTCCCATTTGCTTGCTAGTTCCCTCTTGTCTGGCTTCTAGCCCTGGCAGCTTCCCTAAACCCTTTTCCCAGTGGACTGTATTCTGTCTTCTCTTCCCCACCTCAATTCATCTGTTCATCACGAATTCGATATTATTTCAGAATTGGCCTTTGTTAGTCAAAAAGGTGTGGCCCTTGTGATGGGCTATTGTCCATATTGAGAGAGCTACCAAAAAGCTGTGTGCGCCCTCTGCCTCCCACATGATGACAGTGAGAGGCAGCCATCTGCAGGCCAGGGAGGGAGGCCTCTCCAGAACTGACCTCCTTGCCTCCTGCATTTGGACTTCTCAGCCTCCAGAATTGTGAGAAAATCAGTTGTGTTGTGTAAGCCACCCAGTCTGTGCTGTTTTATTTGGGGAGCCTGAGTGTACCATTGGTCTGCTCCCTCCCATTCCTTTCTCCCTTTCTTTTTTTGTGGCGCTAGGGGTCAAACCCAGGGCCTCATGCTTGCTAAGCGCGTGTTGTACCGCTGAGCCAAACCCTGAGTCCTCTGTCAATTGCTTACTTGAAAAATCCAGCATTGTTTTTCTTGTTACTGATCCTTTTCTGTAGCATTTGACTTAACCCTAAGACTTCCTTCCTTCCTGATGTGCTCTTTAAATCTCAAGACCCAGCAGGTCCTGGATGATTCTTTTCCACTCTCCCTGAGAACCGTCCTCCTCGGCACTTTTCACTGGAGTGGGCACAGATGAGACAGTGTCCCATCAGATACCGTCACACCTGAAGTCTGTCTGATGCCTAGGCTTTCAGGGCTGCAGATGCCTGGTCTTTCTATTGGTTTTTGAACTACAATTTGACCCCATGTGCTGGGTCTCAAACACAGAATAACCAAAACCTCTTTATCTTCCAGCAAAACATGTCGTTCTGATTAAGTTATGGCCTGACAAGTAAACTATAATGAAATAAAAATAAAACCAAGAAAGAAAAGTCATATTTCTTTCTGCCTTTTCTTTCTATGGTATGCATAAACTCTCATTCAGTACTTTCAACTTCTTGTTTGTGGATCTTTTATCAGATCTTATTACGACAAGGACGGATTATTACATCCTTGGGAGAGCATTTCAAAATCTCATTTGTTCAGTTATTCACCGGAAGACTTGCAGATGAGTCTGACTTTGCTCTATGCCAGTGGTGGCGAACCCATGTCCTGTGTGCTGCAGTTGACTATTGTTGAAAGCTCTAAAGGGTTTGCCGTCACTGCTCTGTGCTATGTGGGAGAATAAGAGGAGGCAGAACAGAAGGAAAAACATAGACTTTACTCATTCCTTGCTTCCTGTGATAGTTTTTTTATGAGACCTGAACAGAATATATTTCCTGTCTATATCTGAAATATCTTTCTTCATTAAAATGAACTTGGCCATTTTAGTGCAAGTCTGTGTTTAGTTGTAAGAAACACAGTGTAGTTCAACCAAAACCGCACCAGGTCAAGTATGCTGGGTTCACTAACCACAGTCGATTGACAACTGTCAAGACAGACATGACCAACTCGCTCGTCTTCCCAATTCATTACAACCCAATAAAAAACGTGATGTGCATCAAATAAAGCACATCTGAGGATGGTCAGTGATCTGACATTTTGTCAAGAGTGTTGACTCCATAGTACTTCAGCCTAAAGTCTGGAAAGCATGACAAGAATGAGGCTTCCATTAACTTTTACCTTTTCAGATTAGATCATTTTACCCCTACCCTATTTAATAAGAAGGAATCTTTGAAAGTAAGCAAAAGCAATAGCAGATCTTTTCCCTAGGTCATAATATTACTGTTGTTTCACTGATATGAAACTTAAAAATTAGATTGTGCTACTACTAGCTAGTTGCATATTGTTGTATAAGTTTTGATTTTCTGATTTTAAAATAAAAGTATCGATCCTGGCTTAATAGGTCATTCAGATCCCTTCCTATCTGCCAGCTGTGACTTTTCTGCCACTGTTGGTCATCACAGAGGTGGGTGCACAGTCTAATGTCTGTCTGTGTGGGAACATTTTTTTTCTGTTTAAGCTAGTAGCAAGCTTAAACAGTGCCTAAATAAAGCAGCTTGGAGGCCCTTCACACGTGCTTATAAGTGAATGAAGTCATGTACATTTAGCATCCTGTGAGTCAGAGAGAGGCACTTGAGAACTTTGTGATCCCATTATTACGCAAAGTCCACTACAGAATATAATTATCAATATTCATCAGTTTGTCTTGGCTTTTGTTTTTTGTATCTTATGTGGCAACTGTTTGGATATTTTTTTTTTCACATTTTCCTGTTTTCCATCATCAAAGTTAGCAGTAGGTATTTTTAGGGGGGACTTTACCTCCAATAATAGGAGTTGCAATACATATACCAAAAAGGAAAGGAACAGTAAAGTCATTTTGAGAAGCTGGTGCTGTGTCCTCAGTAAGTTCCCTTCCCTGTAGGTGACTCAAGTCTGTGCAGAGCAGCTTTGGATGTACAACTCAGAATCTTATGTTTGAAAAACCTCCCTGGGCCACCAGAGTGTTTCCGACCTGTTCCATTGCCCATGATGGACCAGTGCTTCTGAATGATAGAGAAAACCCCATCAGGAATCTACTTCACACACTGCAACCACTAATTGTCAGTCTTCAAAGGGCCCTGACAAACTTTGTTTCTGTTGTATTTCCTGTTCTAGATTGCAAACTCTTTTCAGGAATGATGCTGATGAGTGATTGTAAAGATGCAATTTCATGTTTGTTTGTTTGTTTTTGTTTTAACTGAAGCTGGTGGGAGAAACAATAGGGCTGCTCACATCTTCTAATGTGTAGGCTCAGTTTAACCTGTTACTTCTGCCACAGAACTTTCTCTGATCTTTCTTTGTGCAAGATAGCTTTCTACCTCTTTAATTACTGTTTCCTTTCTTTGTCTGTGTTGTTTCTGTTTCAGAATACATATTATGGTTACCACAGAAGAACTTTTACTAGGGATTGTTATCAGCTGGAGTGGGGAGCGCAGCAGGTTCTCATTGTCCTATTCAGTGAATTGGTCAGGTTCTCCGTTGGTGAATATGAAAAAGTGCTGTTTTATTTTAGGGCAGAAATGAGAAAAGGAAAAGAAAGGCAAAAGAAGTACTCAAGGAGACAAGGGTACTTCAGAGGAAAAAGAGAAGGTAACGCCCTGCAAGCAGAACGAATCACTGCAAAAACGAGAGGGCAGTGCACAAAGTCAGCGACTGCTGTCTTTTCATTGTTTCTTTGATAGTTATCCAGGTGGTCCCATTTGATCGTGTGCTAAAAGATTGGTGTTAGGCGCTAAGCTCGGCTTATTCTCCCGTCAGAAGACTGGTGCCGGGTACAGGGCTCAGCTTGATCTCGCGTCAGGCTCAGGCGCTGCTGTTCTGCACTGTGGTTAGCAATTCTCTCCGGTTGGCAGGTCGTGCCCAATTGCTCCAGCTGTGTCCCCATGCCCTGATCTCCTACTTCAGGATCAGTGTGCTCATGTTAACCCTTTTCTGTGGGGTCCAGGATACAGAGACTGGACACTTTTCCTCCTCCATTGTATCTGTTTCTACACAAGACCTTAGTAATATTTATTCCTTCCCCTGAATTCGTTGACTTTTCACATGGTAATTTTATTTCTACAATCTAACTCTGATTACTTGTTTCCTACAGTATAATACATTCTCCCTTTGATCAAAACTGCCCTCTCAGTGAGTAACCCGAGCACTGCTCCAGGCTCCTGTCCTGTGCCTGTGTGGTTGCTCCTCACCAAGAAACACAAAGCTCCTCCTGGTCTTTGCATGTGTTCTTCCAGTCTTGTGACCCACCTGAATTCTACTGCAGACTCATCTGGAGTGCTATTCCCTCTGAGAGAATTCTCTGGTCACTGCCCACCAGCAGCCCCAGATGCTGCTCCTGTATCCTCCCCCAGCATCTCTCGTAGGTTAGAATTGGTCACAACATTTCTATCTCCTACAACAAGGACTCCACCCAGCTTTGCTTTCTTGTCCTTTTCTTGGTCCTCATATGCGTTGAATGAATGTCCTTAATTTGCATTTCATGAGACCAAGAGCCTCATGCCTGTGATCACATTGCTAATGTGGTATCACCCTCCTCCTGTGCTCAGACCCCATTAGAGGATGTTGTGCAATCACAGCTTCCTTCTTCCACCTCTTCCCTGTTCACTTCTTCATAAAGTCCATTCTAGTAAGCCCTAGAAGTAATTTAGTACAAAGCAGGAGATTTAGCAGAAGCTATATGTTTTGGAATCTGCCCAACCAGAAAGGTGTAAGGTGGCTATTAAAATCTTTTGCAAATGTCATTTGTACCAGAGAAACAACAGCAGCATTTATCACTCATTTTCTTAGCTATAAAACAGTCTCAGCTACACCGAAGCTGATTACATTGGTCATGCAGTAAAGATAACTTACTCATCATACACAAAATGTCTTGTTAACTAAAATCAGAATCTTAAGTGTTGACTGAAAGGAGAACTGACATATCCCTGCACAAACAATTACCCTTTAGACCAAAAAGTCTCCTTCTGAGAGTACTCTTTAATTGTTTTCTTTCCTAAGTCTAATTATTGTTGACTTCTGCATGTGTTAAATAATTAACATATTCCCAGAACATTAATCTTTGTCTCCTTTATCTCTCCCATTTTAATTCATATAGTTCATGACTGGGGGCTTTATATTTGTTTCAAGTCTTCCTGGTTTTCTGAATGGCTTTTGTTTAAAGTACCTTGTAAAGCAGGGGTTCATTTATAAAGCATCTGAATTGTTTTCCTGGGAGAATGTTGATTTCTGTAGCAAATCAAGCACTTTGCGGAGGTCTTACTTTTCTCAGACACAGAAATCTCTCTCCCAAGGCCCCGTGACCACTCAGCATCTTGGTCTTCTTAAAGCCCAAGAATGTAGACCTCCTCAAATGAATCTCTTTCTTCACACATCCTTTCCTGGGAATTCAGCAGACCCCAGTGGACTTTCCACTTCACGAGTAAATCTCTGGATGATATTTTCTTCTGGCTCACTTATAACATCAATGGCTGAGAGTAACTTTTGCTTTTTCCCTGCCTGTGTCCATTATGTGCATGGTGACTGTGGCAGTATATGGGGCAATGTGTGTGCTTTGAAATTCATACAGCAGTTCTGAACTTTCTCAGCTTGCTGATAGTACAGCTCGGAGGCCAAAGGTTATCAGATCCTTGCAGGGCTGAGAAGAGGATGTGTGCATGTACAGATGAAATGTGGCTATATGTTGTGTTGCCTTTCTGCTAGCAGATGCAAATTGGAGGAAATGGGCATGGAGTGGTGTTGTTACTGTTTCCATTTCTCTTCTTACCCATCCTCTTTCCTTGCCTCCTAACTCTACTCAGTTCAGGGACAGTGAGTATGGTATTTCCTAATGTGTTAATGTGTGCACCTCCCAAGGATCCAGTTTGATCAACTTAGATGAGGTTAGTTTCTCAGTAGGTCCCACCTTGACACCTTCCTGTGTCCTCTTCCAAGAAGGTAGACAAACCCCGTGGGATCTTCCAGATGATGGCCACATTGTTGCTATTCAGTAGACTCTTTTAATTATTTTTCTTACTGTAAATTCATTGGTAGTAGTCACTTTTTTTAACCTTGGAATCTGAAGGGTTGGAGAAAACTAATTTCTTCAAGTAGTCTCTGAAGGGGAAAAGTTTCTCGTTAAATGGATCTTGCTTAGTATATGCATTTAACCACAGAGACATGCATTTACTTTCATACACTGGCTGGTCGTAGATGTGACCATCTCTTGAGCCCCAAAGGAATCCTGGCCTCTGTGGATGGGGTGAAACACCTACCAGTTTTTTTTCTGAATATCTTTGTCTTGTCTTCAGAAGACACAATCTCTAGGATTGTCTTGCATTCTGTGTCAGTGCTGGCTTTTTTTTTCCTTAGGGAGGAAGATGAGTACTCCGAACTGCGATCAGAGCTCAGCCAGAGCCAACATGAGGTCAATGAGGACTCCCGCAGCATGGACCAAGACCAGACCTCTCTCTCCATCCCCGAAAACCAGTCCACCATGGTCACCGCAGATATGGGTGAGTCTGTCAGCCACCAGCTCTAAGCCCAAGTTTGCTTGCTTCATCACAGCAGGAATCATTGCAGAAGACCAGCTTGAGTTAAAATTGAATTATTCCAGGAGTTTGTGAGTGGGAGAGAGCATATCCACTTTAGTCCCTTAGTGCTTTGTTGGTCAAAGTGGAACTGAAGAGCTGATTTGGCATTCTGCCCTGACAGGACTGAGATTGAAGCATAATCACCTCTGTGAGAAGTCTGGGAGCAGGAAACCAATTAAAAATGCTGTTGCAGGGTTCCGAGTTTGCAGTCATGTCTGAGCTGTGATGGTGGGCGTGGAAAAGGTGAAATGGCGTTAACCCTCTATACTGGCGGAGCTCTGCTAGCTTTAGCAACATTGGGTAAGAAGGAAGAATCCAAGATGACTTCAACATGTTGATCCTAAGTGACTAAGAGGATAATCATAACCTTTGGTAAGGAAGTTTGGCTGAAAACAAGTTGAGAAATAGTCATAGTATGTTTGAGGCTGTAGAGAAATAACCATGTGAAAATGGTACACTGTGCCTTAAACTTCAGGTTATGACCCTCTGTTGGGTCTTGAAATTATAAAAATAAATTTAAAAGAAGTTTAGAAAGGAAAGCAAATGGAAAAACAATGGTGACAGTATTGTTTCATGAAACTTATTTGTTGTATATGTGTATGTAGTAAGTTGCCAAATGAGATGTCTTAACAATGTCGCAAGACTGGTCTGCTTGGAAATGCCCTCGTGGATATTTGGAGAGAGACGGAAGAGGCTTTGGAGTCATGGAGCCAAAGTGATCCCTATAGTTGAGAGGGTGTGGAGTCAGAAGAGGGAGGCACAGCGTGTCTTAGAAAATGGTGCCGTGTAGAGGGGAGATAGAAGAACCAGAGGAGATTGAGCACAGTGAGTTTTCACGGAAGTTAACATTTCATTGGGAGTGATATTTTAATCACCTGTCATACATTTTATGTTTAATTCTAAGCCTATCTACATGTGATAATATCATTAAATGTGCTACCATGAAAATGCATCAAAGGAATTTGATTTGGTCCAGGATTCTAGGAAGGCTTCTTTTGGGAAATGACATGTGATCTAAGATCCAGAAGATCAGTAGGAATTAGGCAGGTAAAGGGACTAAATGTATTAGAGGAGGTGAGAGACCGTTGCAGTGTGATGGGGGAGACTGAAGAGGTCAGCAGGGCCCAGGTCACCCTGAGTCTTGCAAACTATGTTAGAGAGCCTAGACTTTATCCAAAGACCCACAAGATTTTAATAGTGGGGGAAAGAATGAGATTATGAGATTTGCCTTTTAACATAATCTCTCTCTAATACAGAGAAAGAACCCACCAATCAAGAATGAGCAGGAGTGAGTGGGGAGACTAGCTAGAAAACCAGTGCAGAAGCCTAGATGAACACAATTGCTGCTAGGACTAGGGTGGTGGCAGTTGAAATTTAATTTAGGAAACCATATAGATGTGGAAAAGATGTACAGTTGGCAAAATTTGCTAAGAACAGAGCGGAGGCGGAGATGTGTTTGTGAATGCCCCAGAGGAGCCTGGCTTGCACGGTGGGCGGGTGGCAGGGCCTCTTGCCAGTATGGGAGTGGAGGGAGAAAGGATTAGGTGGTTTGGCTTTGAGTCTTGTTTCCTTTTGTTTCGCTGGGTGAGAGTAGGAGGGTGGATAGGTGCTTTGCTGGGCAGGACTCTGAGGAATCTTGAAATCCCTGGATGCAGATGCTTCACAAGGCAGTGGGTATTTAGGTTAAAAGTCAAGAGAGCGTTTTGGAGTGAAGAAAACCGTCCAGGAGACCACAGCTTATTTGCATGTTTTGAGGAAGCTGTGGAAGTTGATGGATAGAGACCTGAAACTAAGTATTGGAGCCACCAGCTGATGAGCAGACTCTTGGGGTGGGGGGCGGGGTCTGGCAGCGATGCGCCATGTTGGTCTTAGTGTGAATCTGTATCCTCAGAAAGCCCCTGCCTGTGTGAGTTCTGGACTGTCTCACCTTTTTCCTTCTTACGTCACATTGAAATTCTAAAGTATATGTACTTATCTGCCTTTCTGATTAAACTCTTGGACAGAATATTTGTTTGATCTAGTACATTTCCAGAGCCCATCGCAGGGCCTGGCCTGTGGTATATGTTTAAACATCCTGTTTGAATAGAGGAGTAAAGCGATCAACTAGACAGCCAAAGCTGTAGGGAGAAAATGGGGGACTGGGAATCCTAATGTTAAGCCATTAGGGCAGAGAAGGCCCAAGTAAGAAGGGGTGGTCAGCAGCTGGATGCTGCAAAGGTCCCAGAAGATGGATTTCCTACAGAGTCAGAGAGAGCCATGTGCTGATTGATACTCAGCCTCAACCAGACAGAATCTGTTGCAGAGTAAAGACCTCAGGCTTCATTAGATACAACGTAAAGGCCGGGCTTCGGGTTCAGGTTCGTTTGATTTAGTCCAAAACTGGCTTCCTACAACTCATCTGAACTGAAGCTGCAGGCTTTATGTAAAGCCACGTACAACCCTACCACCCACGAGCCTATCCTCGAGACAAAATGCCACATGCTGTGGTCGTACCACCGTTGTTAGTCTCCAGCCCCAGCAGCTCCGAGCTTCTGGAATTGGACTCCCAGCCTTAGACATCCAGACAGATTCAAGTTACTGCTGATCTCCCAAATGCTGTGGAGGGTCAGCCCTGCACTGATCCTTCTGTTTGTTTCTCTCAAATTCTACTTTATGAAATTAGTAAGTGATGTGCACTGTCTTGTGATGAATAAACTTGGGAGATGCAAGGATAAACCCTCTTGAATGGGCTTCTTTCCTGTGGGACTCCTCAAGCTCCTGACACTGCTGGGTATCTACAGCACTGATCCTTCCTGGTAGGTACCTGCATCTGCCTGTCTATGTGTTGGGGCATCTTCATTTTCCCAAATCATTCGTTTCAAGTCATTTCTTTCCATTCTGTCACTTAGGTAAAAGTGCATAAATTGTAACCAGTAATGGTACCTTTCTTGGCAAGACTGAACTGCAGAGGTCTTGATGCCTCTCCTCAGGGTCAGCACATGTGCTGTGTGTGCCCACCTGAGAAGCTGTATTCACCTGTTCAGTGAATTCATTGGGTGTGGTATTAGGTACTGCAGTGTAGACAGAATTTGTTGCTAGGTGACCATACTCCCACATTCTAGCTCCTTAAATCTGGGCGATACCCAGGCTCCTCGCTGTGGCCTGCAGGTTCCCCAGACCCCGGGCTTCTGCCTCTAGCGTCATCCTCTCCCACTCTCCCTGTTTGCCTTCCTGCTCGTGGCCTCCTCTCTTGATGTCACTCCAACCTGTAACTCCTCCTGTCTCTCCGCTCTGCATTGGCTGTGGCTCTGCATCGAGTACTCCATCCCGCAGCGTGTATGCCATTCCCTTAGTCCACTGTCTCCTCCTGAGACCTCCCTAGTGCCCCTTCTTGCATCTGCAGTGTCAGTCTTTTACCTTGTTCCCTTCATACCTTGTAGCTCTACCTGAGGAAATTGTGTGTGTGTGTGTGTGTGTGTGTGTGTGCGTGCATGCACTAGTCACTCACCAATTACCAGTCTGTGTCTCTTAGGCTAGATTGCAAGCCATGTGCTGGCGGGACTTAGTAACCTGGAGTGCCAGCCTAACAGTGCCTGCACATTGGACACACTGAAATATCTGAATAGGCACAGAATCATCTTGGACCCACAGTTCTTTGGTGGACGCTGACAGGTCAGCAGAAAGATCCACAGTGGGGCTGATGCAGGAGGCCACATCGTGCCTGATGGTGTCCTTGGGTACGAGCCCACTTCCCAAAAGTCTCAGCTGAGTAGAAATCTGAGGGCTAACTGCAAACAATGCAGGTGAAGAGGGAGTAGGGCTGCTCTGGGCAGAGAAAGGTCACCCACGTCCCAACAGAGAGGAGGCACTTGGGGAGAACTTTGAGGCATTCTTTATTGCTGCAGCACAGTATCATCAGTGTGTTTGTTAATCGGAACTGGCTGGCTGCCTCTTATTCCTTTGCCATTTTCCAATTAAAGTGCTTCAATAGGGAAAAAGGCTTCCATATATAAACACCATTATAGGAAATCATTAAAAAGCATCCATTTCATTATGGTTGCTATATTTGCAAACTTGCATTAGTAACCTAGGGGTTTTTTTTTCAAGCTGGATTTTATATGCAGAGTTTGATGCAGTGTCTTTGCTGATCTCTAAAGATAACAGGAGCAAGTCTGGTCCATTCACTTCATCAAAAAGCACTTTTCTTTTGTTTTCAAACCCCACCTGCTACCTGGCTGCTCCTTCAGTAAGACAGTTCCTGCTCCCTCTTCTCTTGGCCTGGAGCAGTACACAGGTAATTGAGAAAGTGCTATGACTTACTCAAGTGGTTGAATAAAGGATAGAAGTTCGCAACCCATTGCATCTTAAAACAAGAGACATTTCCTCTTTCAAACTCAGCCACACAGTCACTTGGGGATTAAATGGACAAAACTAGGGTAGGAGTCATGGCTTAGAATATGGCGCTGTCTCAATCTAGAGAGGCTGAATGTAACAGCTAATGTTAATCCCCAACCTTGAAGGAGAACCTTGAAGTCTTAGCCAGAAAGCAGAATTCAGGGAAGTTTAGTCACCTGTCCAAAGCTGCCCAGCTGGGCAGTGGTTTTGGTTACTGTGCTGTGTCCTGTGGATGGCTTTGCATTTCACTCTTCCTTGGAAATGGCAAGACAGACTGCGGTTGCTATCGTGTGCTCACTGCCATCCTTTGAGATCGCTAGTGCTGATGGAGGAATTTCCAGAACAGCTGTGTGATCACAAGCACCTGGCCTAATTGCGGAAGGTTTGTAATTAGGATTCTGCAACTCTCGGAAAGAGATAGCACTCTTAGCCACATGACTGTGGGTGTCGTGGTAGAGGCAAGCAGACATGTGCACATGGGCTCTTCCCATCACGTGTGTTAGGACATGCACTGCGTCCTCTCCAGCAGGCTCGTTTCCCAGCTCTGTTAATGGATCTTCAAAGCTTCTCTGGAGCAGCTGCCTATAAAACAACCAAAATGCCTGATCACATAAATTGTGAGTGGCTCTGCTTTGATATTTTGAGATCTCTTCTAGCTTTTCGGTGAGAATTTCTGGTTGCTCCACAGTTTACAAATGTTGAAGTGCTACACCCTTCAGGGTTGAAAGGATACCTTGCTTGCTGGTGTGCTCATGGAGATAGAATTTTCCTCGGTGTGAGTCGTTTTTGGAGAACAACCAAGGAAGAATTTATACATGAGACCTGGCTTTTTGGCACAGCTGTGACTATGAAATATGTTTAATGTTAAAGCCAGATTTTTCCTGGCTTAGTGGCTGATGAGGCTTAATGGCTTCAGGAAAAATGTTTAGCAGCATCAGGCAGCCTCTCAGAGTAGGGAGTCGGGGTCAGTGCAGGGAAGGGATGACCAGCCTCGTCCAAAAACAACTATTGCAGACTTGGAAGGCCATTAAAAATGGCCAGGCAATGGCTCTGGAGAAGACTGGCCTTCTGGTAGGAATGAGGGCTAGGTTTTCCATTCTCCAGCACAGAATTTGAAACTAGCCCCCAGGATAGAAACGTTACACTGGATGGAAACTGGTATCCCAACTCAGCTGTGTAGCAAGCTGAGCCCTTTGCTGTCCTTCCTCCCAGCCCGCTTCCTGTCCTTCCTGTACTTGGGCACCTTAATCTCTTCTTAGAGGTTCCCACTATGGGTCAAGCCTGAGAAGCAAGCTCAGGGAAATACTTTTTTTGAGAGAGGGGCTGGTACTTAGGAACAAATCGAGGGCCTTGTCATTGAGCTATATCCCTAGTCCTTCTTTATTATGAAGCGAAGTCGTGCTTAGTTGCTAAGTTGCTCAGGCTGGGCCAAAACATGAGATCTTCCTGCCTCTGCTTCCTAGAATGAAGATTGCAGGCATGCACCATCACACACAAGGCAAAACATTGAACATGGATTCATTGAGGGTCTCCCTGAAGTGACTTTGTTTTCACCCAGAGACCTGACCCTGGTCCAGTGAGTGCTGTCTGTGAGCATGAGCAGAGACCAGTGACTGAAGAAGCCACCAAAAATCATTCCAGAACTTTCTTCAGAATAACCAGGACTGAGAGCAGGAAAGGTCATGGCTGCACGTTGGTTTGTGATTATCTCTGTCACTTTCTGCTGTTTGGTAGTTTTTCAGCAGAGACTTGGGATAGAAGCGGAAAGGCATTGATGCACTACATATACCACATATACCCACTGTCTTTGTGATTCGTGAATTCCTCTTGCAGTATAAGCAATACTTATCTTCTCAACAGACCCTGTATAATAAGGTTGGTTTGGTTTTTGGTTCACTGAAACTCATAATCTCTTTTCCCTTAAGACCAGCATTATAGAAGAGTGTTAGCTTCTAGGCCAGCCTCAGAACTCTGTTTAGTCTGGAATGGAAATGAAGTCTGAGCTCTTGCTGGCATTCCTGAGACACCCCCCCGCCCCAACCACCACAGTGAGCCTGGTTGCTATGAGAAAGTGTTTTGTTATTTCCAACTTTGACTTGTGGGGGGTACATGCTCTCCCTTCCCCTGGTAGCTCAGCAGTGCCCCCAGTTTCAGGAGAGCTGCAGGGCCTGGCATGAGTGCTGGAGGTGGGCCCACTATGCACTGGTGCTGTTTGCTTCAGGGGCTAGAGATAGCATGTATGAACAGAGGCACTTGAGCTGACATGGGCAATTCAGGGCCTGAGAGGGCAATTGGACCTTTTGGTCTTGGAGGAGTATGGTCGAGTGAGGCCCAAGAACTGGTCAGGGGCCGATGCCCATGGCGTGAGGAGGCTAGAGTTTATCTCCCACACATGCCTCTAACAGTGCCTTCAGGACTACTTCTCAGAAGGCCAGGATGATTTTTTCATTGCAGATTGCCAAATTGCCACCCTGTCTCTACCCCAGAGGTTCCCCCCATCCTCTGTAGTGATGGAGATTATCTTATTTTAAAGCCGTGCCAATTACGTGCTCAGTAATCCTATAAAATGATGATGTGTTTTTACATATGTGTTGCCAAGGGCTTGTTCTCTAGGTGTTGGTGCCAGAGTCTGGGTGCCCCCATGGTTTGTGGTGGATCGGACTGGGGGGTCCTGGCTGGGACACTAAGGGCAGCTGGGTTGCATGCCCTCGAGCACAGCTTCATGACAGATGATGTTACGTGATCTTTCTTAATGCCTTCAGATTTGTGACTAAGTTTGCTGTTCACCGAAACTGTGTCAGAAATCTAAAATGACAACAGCAAAAATGAAAACAAATCTCAGGCTGGTAAGATTTTATGAAAATAGAAGCCATGAGCATGTACCCTCATTTTCTTTGATAAAAGCAATGCAGAAGTCAGGTGTGGCGGGGTGGCAGCTCTCTCCTCTCTGGACATCACCTGACATGCCTGGATTCTCAGGGGTGCTGTCTGCAGGCGGCAGGTGCTTGGGCAGGGGAGTACTCCTCTCTGGGAGCTGCACTGAGATGTCCAGCCTCATAGCAGTCTCTGAATGAAATTGAGACCTTTGCATATCTATACTATGGCAGATCTTCTTGCCTAAGTTCCCTCTTCCCCAACTTTTTATTTGGAGAAACTTGATGCTTACAGAAATGTAAAGTGGACCGCCATGAACCATTTGTCTGGGTTAACCAATTTTTAATGTTTTGTTGCATGTGTATCCTCCCCCTCCTTCCTCCCTTTTCTTCCCTTCCTTCTTCCTTCCCTATTTGTATTTGTGTGTAATTGCTTTCCTAAGCCAGGTGTGATGGTTAAACTTAACTGTTAACTTGATTGTCTTGGGAACCTATGGTGTGCCTGCTGCAGCTGACTATTTGTTATCATTGAGAGCTGTAAAAGGCTCACCATCAGTGACGGAGAGGGTTAATGAAGCATACTTCTGGGTGTGTCTAGGTGGGTCATACAGGTGTGATCTTTGGTAATATACAAGATACGGTTTCTGGCCCCTTCTTCTTTGGTGTTGTTCCCTTACTTTATTCCTGGATTCTATGAACTAGGCAGCTTTGATCCACCATGACCTTCTACTGCCTTAGAGTCACTAACCATGGACTGAATCCTTTGAAATTGTGAGCCAAATAAAACTCTCTTCTTTTAAATTGTATCAGATATTGTGTCTCAGCAACAAAAAGCTGACTGATCCAGAAAATTGGCACCAGAAATAGTGCTATTGCTGTGACTATGACTGTGTGGTTCAGAAGCTTTGAAACTGGTTCATGGGACAAATTTAGAATGGTTTGGAGATACAGGATAGGCAAAGCCTAAAATTCTGTATGCAGAGTCTGATGGGTGATCTTGGTCTGTGCTCAGAAGACCACAGGGGATGCAGATAAGGAAGGTTAAGCTCATGAGGTTTCAGATGGGAATTTATTGAGACTTGGACTGGAGACCAAGTGTTAAATCTGGCTACAAATCTATCTATCTTTTGGCCATGGTCTGAGATTAAGGGCAGGGGATTGGTTTCTCCAGCACAGGAAAGTTCAAGGCTTGAACTTGCAACTCTTTTGCCTCAGCCTGCTGAGTAGCTAGGATTATAGGCCTTAACCCCAAGCCTGGCAAAGAGGATCCTATGTCAGTTTGGCCTACAGCCAGTCCTGTCAGTTAGCCTGGCCAAAGTCCACTGTGCTTGATACCCCATGCTTCCTGGAAGTGTCCCATCTTAGGGCTCCTAAGTGAAAGCTTTTGGCTTTTTTAACAAGGTGTGATATATTATTTGATATATCTTAAACTTGATGATACTTGATTAACAAGTGGGTAACCAATACTTCTAGAAGTTGGCTTTATAAGAAGTGTTTTATTTCCATTCGTCCAGTGTGTATCACACACCTGCTTCATGCCCAGAGTCTCAAGACTCTGGAAATATGTCATTGAATGAAGTCATTGTTCCCAAGGGCTAGAATTAGTTTAGTTAGTGTGTTGGTTACTAAGTGATTATGGGGAGTGTAATGCCTGGATCAAATGCTTCCTGGAAAGTAGGATTTCAAGACAAAGTTTAATAAGGATCTATAGGAAAAAAAGAATGAAGGGCTTCCAGACCAGGTGGCTATCTAATCACTTACTAAGAAGCAGACACTGAGCTCAGATGATACAGGGGAACAAAACTCTCGACCTATATGTCCGGTACGAGTTCATGTTCTCTAAAATCGAAGAATGAATTTTAGGAACAACGGAGGTTAAGAACAGAAATACTTATTGAGAGAAAGAAAGCTTCTGTCTGAGAGAGACAGAAGGGGTCCTGAGTGGGTTGCCAAAGACTGTCTTTTCTAATGACTTTTATAGAGTAAAACCATGATGGGGAAAACTGGGAACTCGCAAGGCAGACGGGCTTGAGGTGGAACAGAACTGTGGTCAACCAATAAGATTAATTATTTAGGTAAAATTGACCAAATCAGGGACAAATGGGGAAGCCAGTCAGGTAGCAAGCCAGCATTCTTATGGATCAGTGACTCTTTCTGTAGGGGGTTGGGATGGTAATTCCTGGCTTCTCAAGATGATCCATACCTAATCCCTAATATTTGTACTTAGGGTGTGGTTGCATTTATTTTGCCTTCTGTCTTGAGATCTGGCCCACAGCAAGAGGTATGTGTCTCTTTCAAGGTCACAAGACATCTGATCCTCTGTGCTGGCTCCTTAGAGGCCCTAGCCCTGTCTGACTGCCTATAATATTTCTGACTAACTCAGTGGCCTGTAACACTGAAGTATGTACTTTTTGAATCTGAAATCATATTTTAGAGCAGATTTACCTGGTAAAAACCGTGAGCTGTTAGAATCAGGTGGACGAGGGGAATGTTTTCAACATTTACTTCATTTAGCTGTACTTTTTTTGTGGACTTGGATTTCTTTTTCCAGGGTAGGGGTAAAAAGAAAAAAGCAGCTTTAAACACCTTATTCAAAATGAGTCAATTCTGGTATTATTTATGGTGTCACCTTTAGGCAAAGGCATAGATGATCCTGTGAGAAGAAGAAGAAAAGTGGATTTGCTTGCTAGGATGTGTTGAACTGGGTAAGAATGCTGGTGAGGCTCCTTAGTTTTCATGGCCATGAAAATCCTCTTATCAGCTTTCCAGACCTCCAGAGTACATGGGTCTCCCTCAAATAGCAACATAGAAACCTAAGACTGTAGAAAGATATGGTGCAAGCAGTCTATTCTCCATCTCCTATCAGAAGTCTCACTGGGGAAAGTTACATACATGGAGGGAGGGCCGAGCATGGGAGAAGCTGCAGACCCCATCAGAGGTGGGCAGTGGGTGGCCATGTGGGAAGCAAGCGGGCTGTAGAACAGGTGGGTACACTGAGTCTACATGCATCAGCTGCTGCTCGCCTGGCAGATGCTGTGGTATGAGATGCTGCCAGACGTTCGGATTTTACAAGAATAACCATAAATTCTAATGACTTTTAAATGGTGACAATTCATCAAAGTCTCTTTTTAAAAATAAAAACTGGTCATTCCAGACACTGTAACTCTGCCAGATGTGTGGGCGCACCTCTGGCTGCAGGTGGCGAGCTGGCATCCTCTAGTCAGGCAAGGTCCAGTCCATTTATTCTTCTGTGTCCCGTTTCATCTTTATGGCAAATTAGATGACTGGAAGGCTGAAGGCATGGATTATGTGAGTTTCGCTCTTCCCAGAATTCTTGCTAAACTGTTCTTTACGATCCACATCTTTCATTTTAATTGAAGGTTAGTTTAAGAAGAAACCATATGACATCTGCATATGTGTGAAACTGGCTGAGGGGCAGTCGTGTGACTTCATGCCACATATGAAGCCCCACATGCCTACATTCTGCAAGCATTTATTGCCAGAAATGCCTTGTCTTTCTTGTGAAAGTGGAACCTGGCTGCCAAGAAGCTCTGGGCTAAATGAAAGTGTCAACACCACTGACTGCGTTAGTTCTCGATTGATTCCATAGCCATTCAGTTCCTCATCCCAGCCACTGCCCCCCAGCGCTGCCATTTGCTGTTTGCTAAGAAGTTCTTGCGATTCTTCTTTGGAAAGAAGTGCGATGTAAAGAACCTGTTAAAGGAACGTACATTTGCTAGAGAGGGTTTGTCCCTATCTCGTGCATAAAGAGCAGAGCCATGGCCTTTGACATGGAAAGCGCTGAAGAGCTGAGGGAGGCAGTGGCCTCCTTGTGCTGCCCTTCCCTGCTTGCCAGGTGGAAGGCTGGAGTCTGGAATGTCAGTGACTTCACTGGCTCTGTAGGTTTCCTCCACCTTCATCTCTTTCCTCTGGTTTCTTGCTCCCAGAAACATCTTAAACAGTAGTTCCTCAGATCTTTCTGAATGTACTGCCATTCTTGAAGGCTGTGTTTTTCTGTTTCATCTGTGCCTGTTGGCTTTTATCGCCTTGTTTTACTCACCCTAATACATGTATGATGTTACTGTGGTATTTTATATGTGTGTGTGTGTGTGTGTATATATATATATATATATATATATATATATATATAAATACATATTTTTGACATGTTTTTAAGCATAGAGTTCAGGGACGTTGAGTGCATCCAGTGTTGTACAACCATCACCACTGCCACAACCCATGCGACTCCTGAGGTTCTTGGGGTGAAGGACCTCGAGAGGATGTGAAAAATAAAGAAAAGACAAAGCTGGGGTCATGTGGAGCCCTTATCCTCCTGATGGGAGGAAAGGTACTCCTCAACCACTGTAACACATTTATTTATACATTCCCAAGAAGGATGTTAATTTCAACCCCACCTCCTAGCAACTTGTTTGCCTGGCTGGCCTGGGCCCCTTGCCTTCTTGGTGCTGGAACAGCTTGTTTACCTGGTTTGTTTTGCGCTGTTTTCAGGGCTGGTCTTGCCCCACACGTGTGATCAGTCCCCAGCTTTAGCGGCTCCCTACACACCACTGTTTCCAGGACTTTTTCATCCTCCCCAACCTAAACTCTACACCCATTAAATGTTCCCCTTCCCACCCTGCGACCTCTGCTCTCCTGTCTCTGTACATTTGCATATTCTAGATAGCTCATAAAAGTAGAATCATACAATATCTGTCCTCATGAGCCTGGCATGTTTCGCTTACCATACTGTTTTAAGGTGCATCCAGGATGTAGTTTGCAGCAGTTTGATTCCTTCTTAAACCCAGTTCTTGTATGTATCTGTCACACTTAGTTTACCTGTTCGTTTGTCATTGACACTTTGGTTATTTCTGTGTTTTGGCTAATGTGAAAAATGCTGCTATGAACCTTGGGTGCAAGTGTTTCTTGGAATCCCTGCTTTCAATTCTTGTAGCTACCTATCTAAGAATAGAATTGCAGGACCCTTTTGACAATTCAGTGTTTAACTTTTTGTCATCATTTGTTTTTGTGTACGATGCTAGAAATTGGAGCCAGGGGATCATGCAGGACTTATTAGGCACATAGTGTACACCGCGCTGTGTCCTCAGCCTGCTCTGTGTCTGTATATGTGTGTGTGTGTGTGTGTGTGTATGTTCAGGAATACCACTGTTGTTCACATAACTGCACCTTTTCAAATTTCCACCAGCAACACAGGTTCTACATCCTCACCAATATGTCATTGCCTGTGTTTTTCTCAAACACACGTGCATGCCTGCTCCGTCTTAATTGTTATGTACATCTTTCTACTTTGTTATCTTTTTGGGATAGTGTTAATTTTATGCTTTGGATCTGAAATATTCCGTAAAAGTTTATGTATTAAAGGTTTGGTCCCCAAGGCAGTAGTATTCAAAGGTGGAACTTTTAGAAAGTGAATGGATCATGAGGGCTCTAATTTCCTCAGTGGGCCAATCTGTTGATGGATTTCTAATTTAATACCATACTGAAAAGTTACAGAAACTTAGGAGATGGGACCTTGTTGCAGGGTGTGGGTCTTGGAGGTGTGCCCTTGAGGACTCTTCCTCGTCCCCAGCACTGCTCCCCATTCAGCCTGCTTGCTGTGTCTGCTTCTGCTGCTGCCAGGTGTTGCCCCACCACAACACTCTGCCTCACCGCAGGTCTTAAAACAACAGAGCCGAGTGACCATGGACTGAAACCTCTCAGACAGTGAGCCACAGAAATATATCCTCTTTGAAGTTGTTTTTCTTGGGTATTTCGTCATAGTAATAGAAAACTGATTCACACAATTAGCATCTAATGTAATGAGTGGTATGGTTGACTGTTGGCCTTCCTACTTATAGTTGGCTATTTGTCCCTTCTGATTTTTAAATTCTATTTCTTCTTTCTTTGTATTTAACTGATTGTCTTAGAATTTCATTTTAATTTGTCTGTTGGCTTTTAACCATTCCTTTTAGCTTATTTAGTGGTTGTTTCAGGAATTACAGTGCATATCCTTCCCTTTACAGAGTCTCCTCAGAGTTAAGTTTCTCATTTAATTGCAATTTCTATCCCTCTTTTGACTCTTTTGGGAAACCATGACTGTAGGTACGAATGCAGTGTGATGGCATATGTTTGTATGCCCAGATATCCTTGTTCCAGGTTGCAGTGGTGTGGTTAAAATAGCCCTGACCACAAACGGCCACCACTGCAGTTCCATCTATACTGCCACTTACCATGCAGCATTGATTGAATAACCACAGTCTCCAGCCTCAGCCGTTCCTGCTGGGTAAGGCTTGCCCACTTATCTAATGGAATGGAATGGAATGTGGCAGTGTGTGTGAAAGCCCTTTCTAAACTGTCAAAGGTGCTGATCCTGTTTCAAGATCCAAAGTTACTATAATTGCCCCTCACTGTGGCACCTCTCAAACCATCTGGAGCACTCTGTCTGGTCTCGACTTACCTCTTTCCCTCTAGTCGTACCACTTATTTTTTGCAGAGATTCCAGCTAACTCAGTTTTGATGTTGAAGGTTAATCTCTGTAAAGGCCAGGTTCTGCAAGGCATTGTGGGCCAAAGGAAAAATGTATTTTAAGCATACATTTAGAAGAATATGTCATAGACTAAAGACAGCTCCACCCTGGATGGAGCCGTGATGATGGGGTGCATGGTGGTGAGGAGATGTGCCTTATAAAGCACCTCAGACAGGGGCACCAGGATACCAGTTTCTGGCCACCTTGTCCTTTCATGAGGCTTCAAACAGGGAGCAGTGGCAAAGGACAGCCAAGTGTCAAGAGATCGCTAATTAGTTTGTGAAACCAGAGTACAGAGCTTCGTGGACAACAGCTGTGGTCTGGGGGGTTTATCATCTAGTGTGTATTCTTATACTTTCAGCTGTCTGATACTAAAGAAAACATGGGTACCTATCTTGGAACAGAGGGCAGATGCTAATGAGATCTTCCCAGTCTGTATGTTAAGCTAACACACCTTCACATCCTCCTGACTCTCCATCCTCCATCCATGCACTGTGTGCTCCAGGGTGTTTTCACAGGCAGATGGACAGCTAAGAGAGGGGCTTCAGGATTCACCCAGCACATCTGTGAAGCTCACAGGCTTGTACTTTGCCTTCAGACTGAGGCTGAGACTTCGCAACTGATTCTAGAATGAGAAAAACGGGCCCCCAGAGTACCAGGGCTTCTGGCCACCTTGTCCTTCCATGAGGTTTCAAACAGGGAGCAGGACTAGATCTCTAGTCCTTTCTTCTCTTTCTTGTGGCCCAGCATCTTTAGAAATCTGCCTTGTGTCTGTCACTCCTTGAGCATAAACTTCCAACAGAACACCTGGACAGATAGACTTGTGCTAGGAGTGTCGGTGTGGAATGGCTGAATAGAGGCTGTTCATCTCCTTTCCTTTTTCTAAACACCTAGTGCAAACACTTTAGGGATGTGAGTTCATTCCAACTCAGGATAGCAAGGAAACCTGCACCCGAAGGTGAAGTTTCAGAGGCTGGTCTCTGTGGTCATTGGGGCATGCCATTTCTCATTTGAGTCCCTTCACCTCATATCCATGATGTATGCCTGCTGTCTATGTCCAGAGGACTGTCTGCAGTAAGGAGTGTCACTGTTGCCATGATGTATCCTCCACTACCCATGGTAGCAACTCAGGTGTGGTCCATGACAAGGACAAAAAGCATAATTAACGTAAAAAATGCTGCTATTAGCCAGGAGTGGTGGAACTGAGTGCTGTAATCCCAGCATTTAGGAGGCTGAGACTGGAAGATCACTGAGACAGGAGGATCATCACAAGTTCAAGGCCAGTCTGGGCTGCATAGTGAGTTCAAGGCCAGCCTGAAATGCGTAACAAGGCACTGTTTCAAAACACCAAAAAATGCTGCTATTTACAGTCTGTGTCTCTAGTCTTGTTCTCTTAAATATGTAGTAATGTAGTGTTTATATTTGCTCACTAAAAATAATTTTTGATTACCTACAATATTCTACATTGGAGATATAATGATAAGAAGCATCACAGATCATTCTTCATGGAGCTTACATTTAGTAGTGGAGAAATAACAACTCTTAAGTCAGATTAGATAGCAATAACTGTCATGAAGAAAATAGGGTAATGGGCTAGGGACTGGGCTGAGGAAGGAGCTGGAACCCTGTGTGAGAGCTTCATGATGAATGGAAATCATTCCAGGCAGAGGAAACTGCCAAGAGAGAAAGAACCTCTGGGACGGATCAGAATTTGACACATTCCAGGAAAGAGAAAAGCCAGAAGCATGAACAGAGCACCCAGGAACACAAGGACGTAGAATAGATGAGGCCAAGGCCAGAGCAGTGTTTCACACCCTGACTGTGATGAAAATTATCTGAGGAACTTAGAAGAAAACTCCAGCATCCAGGCCCCACCTCCAGAGATTGCAAATTAATTGGCCCAGGCTGGGGCCTGGGTATTGCTGTTTTATAAAAGCTCCCCAAGGAATCTCATGGTGCTGCTTGGGTTGAGAACGTCTCGGTCATGCAGTTGTACAGAGTCCTGGTAAGGAGTTTGGACTTTAACTGAGTGACAGTGGGAAGCTGTTGGACAAGTCAGGTTAGGAAAGTAATATGACTGGATTTGTGTGTTTAAAGGGCTTACTTTGACTACCATATGAACAGTGAAGGAAGGAGCTTTGTCACAGTGACACATTTGATAAATGATGGTGGCAGGGTGGTAACAGTGGAAATGGTCAGAAGAGGAGATTAGTTTGGTCTTAAATTTTGGAGTTGGTGCTCATAAGATGGATTGGATTTAGAATGTGAGGCAAAAAGTGTCAGGATTGCCTCAAAGTTGAACTGATCAACTAGGTGAGTGGTGGCACCATTCATAGAGGCAGAGAAAAAAAATCCAGAAGGAACAGGTTGGAGAACTATGGAGAATAATTGTGTGCATTGGTTGTACATAGCTTCAGGTTGATTTTCTCCATAGATTTAGATAGCTTGTAGGTCTGAGAAGCAAAATGAGGTTGACTAACGTATCCTAGGAAATCCTCTTCCTTATGTAATGCTAAGAGTTGTTTTTGAAATCTTCCAAAGATGAGCACCGAAAGCAGCTCACCATTTTAGTGCATGGAACATGTGATAAGAAGGGAAACTGAAGATCTTTAGCTTCTTACTGCAGCAACCAGCTTGGATATAGGAAGAGACATGGCACACAGTCAGTACCTGCTGCACTAGTGAGTGATGGGGTGCTATATAGAATCCTGAGTAGCAGGTTAAGAAATATAAGAGGTTTTTTTCCCCCAGAATTACCTTCCATAATATTTCTAGCTCATGTTGCAAGTATAATTAATTTTCTTTCCCTCACCAGTTCCTGGATGTCCAGCAGTTAAAAGTGATCAATATTGTTAAGTCAAGATCAAGTATTAGAATTGGTTTCAAGACCTTACCATGGAGAACAATGTAGAATTTGTTAGAAGTTATTTGTTTCTGTGATAGAAGAACACAGATTGAATTCAAATGTGGAACATATTGAATGGTATATGGAACCCCATATTTTAAGCTTTTTGTGGGTAAGAATGGTCTCTTGTTTTGAATGCACAGTTCTCTTCTAATTTTGAAATTTCTTGTTAGTAAAGTTTTGATAGATTCTTAGGTGGAACCCCAGTTAGTGCTGGTCAGAATGGCTGTTATGGTTTATGGTTCTGTGGCCCCGCCAACTCTCAGATAGTCATGGCATGGAGGTGGCTGAGTCTGGCGTTCGTGATTGGTTTGTTGTCTGGCGCTGGGATTGGTGGTGTGAGTGCTGCACCCACCCAGGGGTGGAGCCGACATGCAGTGTAAGGGAGGGAAGAAGGCGTGTCTTCTCTCTCTGTTCATGCCTTGCTGTTTGGTGGCCTCCATGAATGGCTGCCCTTCAAGAACTGTAAGAAGTAGACCTTTCCTTCCCTAATTTTGGGCATCAGGTATTCTGTCTCAGCAACGAGAGAAAAGTAACTAAGACAATGGCTAAGTGGAAAGGTTTACCAGAAGGCTTCTGAAGTACCCACAGCACTTTTTGGAGTATTTCTTTGCTCTTACTAAAGAAACTTTACATGTAACTGCCTTTGTTTTTTTTTGTTGTTTTTTTTTTTTTTAATTTTATTTAAGCGAAGAAAAACAAAACAAACAAAAACTACAACAACAACAACAAGAAAACGACATATATAGTAAAAACAACAAGCAAAAGAGACAAGCAAACAACTAGCATAAATACACAACATTGCAGGTTTACAAAACCGGAAGATAGAAGCTTGACAATGGTTGCAATTTGCGCATCGTTATCTTTAAAATGGTTTCTTACATTAACAGATATAGACATGCAAGATTGATCCAATCATATGAGTATTAATT
>RJWM01011017.1:0-62207 GCA_004363535.1 Dasyprocta punctata
GTCTCATCAAAGTTTTAATAATTTCACTGTTTTTTCAAAGAACCAGTTTTGGGTATCACTGATTTTCTAAATTATTGTTTATTCCTTTATTTTATTTTCCTCCTTCTTCTTGCTTTGGGTTTATTTTGTTCTCCCCTTTCTGATAATTTAAGATACAATCTAAGATTATTGATCTGAAACTTCTTCTTTTCTAATATAGTTGTGTAATGCTATAACATACCCTCTAAATACTGCTTTAACTACATCCCACAAATTTTGATATGTCATGTTTTCATTTTAATTCAATTCAAATATTTTCTAATTTCTCTTGAGGTTTTCCTTGTTGATTCATGTATTATATGAGGTATGATTATATAGCAAATGTTTACATAAAAATTTTAAAACTGTGTAACAGTAAAAGATGCATTGCCATTAATTTCCCTCGAAATACTCTTCCTGGTTTCAAGCAAATTTATCCTATCATTCTTGCTACTTTCTGAAATGGTTCTGGACATCCCCTTTCATGAGTATCTTTTCATGGCTGTAAATGTCCTGAATCAATTCAAAACATTTACAGCAGAGGAGAGAAACCAAGCCTACCGATGAAGCAAGCTCCACCATGCTGATGGGTAAGAGCCTCAGCCAGAAAAGAAACCATGCCTTCCTGTGAGTCAACTGATACGTGGGCTGAAAAACCATAAGAGCATTCCCCATCACCCACCCTGATTCAGAGGACTCAGGGTGAGATGCTAGCAACTGAGGGAAAGGGAATAGCTCGATGCTTGTATTGTTTGGTTAACTCTGCAGGCCTGAGGCTAATGGTCTGGGCATCTACTTGGAGGATGGCAGTGTGCATTGTGTCAACTGTGGGGGATATCCTCCTGTTTTGTTTTTGAAATCCAATGTTTTGTTTCATATTACTGGTTTGTTTTATCCCTGTGTCTAGTAACATGAGCAACTATTTTGAGGAAAACAGTATGCAGTATTTTTCTCACTGTTTTGTTTTGTTCCGATTTATTGTTTTGTTTTATTCAATCTTACATTTTGAGTGGTTCTATTCTGTTTTTTTTTTTGTTTGTTTGTTTGATTTTGACATGTCTGATGGTATGGACAACTATTGTGAAGATAGCAAGATATATTATGGAGTCATGTGATTCCTACTATCCTGTTTTGGAAGTCTGTACCACTTTCACTGCTCTGCTTTGAGTGGTTTTATTCTGTTTTGTTTTGTTGGGTTCTATTCTCTTTAAAATAAAAAAAAAACATTTACAGCAATTTCAGTTAAATAAAAACATTTGAATGCATCCTCATTCACCTTACTTACTGTATCTGGCACCATGACACTTCTGACTCTTCTCCAGAGTCAGATAACCATGAAAGGAAAATAGAACAGCACAACTAAAAACACAAAAGAGAACTTCTAGAACTGCTTCAGAAAGTGTTGAGAATAGTGGGATACATGTGTTCAAAATGAGAAGGCGTATTTTGAAGGAAACTAAAGACGATGTGTCTTTGAGAGTTACGCATTTATTAAAAATTTAAACATTCACTATGCTTTTTATCATGCATCAGAAAATTATGTTGTTTTTAAAAAAATGTCCAAGAGATTTTCCTGTTATCTTTCCATTATCAACAGCTAATTTTATTCCATGTGATGTGATCACAGTACATGATTTATAGGATTTCAATTTTATTAGTTAATATTTGTTTTATAACCTATTTTGATAAGTATTCTGTGTGTATTTGAAAAGCATATGTGATCTACATTTGTTAAGTTGAATGTTCTACACGTGTCTTGTAGGTCTAGTCTCATTAATGCTGATATTCAGCCCTACTTATTTTCTATACACTAGTTCTATCAACAAATGAGAAAAGGATGTTGGCGTTTCCAATTGTAATTATGGATTTTTCCATGTCTTCTTTCAGTTCTGTCAGTTTTTGATTTATGTATTTTGAAGTGTTGTTGTTAAATGCAATCTACATTTAGATTTTTGTGGTTTTTTGTGAATTTACCTTTTTATCATCATGTAATAACATATTTTATCCTTGATCATTTTTTGCTCAAATGTCTACTTTGTCTGAGATTAATATAGTCATTCAGTTTTCACTTAGCTAAAATTTGCATGGTATGTAGTTCTCTGCCCTTTTGACCTGCCTACAACATTATGTTTGATATGAATACCTTGTAGACAGCTTTTTTTAAATCCCATTACATTGTAATTATCATTAGGACATTTGCTTTGGATGTAATTATTGATATGATTAGATTTATCAGTTTCCCTATATTCCCTCTATTCTTTTTTGTCTCTTTCTGTTCTCACCTTTTCTGACTTCCAGATAAGGTTAACTTTTTTTGTGTTTCATTTTATTTATTATATTTTTATTATCTCTCTTTTTATGGTTCTTTTAGTGGGTGCTCTAAGGATAATAATACAGACACTCAACTTTATACAGTCTACCTAGAATTATTATGTTACCACTCCCAAGTTAAAAATGAAATCTTTTTTTTTTTTTTTTTTTGCACTGGGAATTGAACTCAGGACCTTGCACTTGCCATGCAGGCACTTATACTGCTGAGCTATATCCTCGACCCCGAAGTGTGAAATCTTAACACCTATAGTTTCCTTTATCTTCACCTAACTATGTCATAGTTGTCTTACACATTATATCTATATGCATATTACAAACTCAAGACAATACTGTAATTTTTGCTTTCAACAGTCCAACATATTCTAAAGAATGAAAGAGAATAATAGTTTATTATATTTGCCTAAATATTGATTATTTCTGTTGCTTTTCCTTTATTCATGATGTTCTGTGTTTTCCTTCAGCATAATTTCTCTTCAGTTCTAAGAACCTTCTTGAGCTACTTTGTTTGGGCAGGTATGATGACAGTTTTCTTGAGTTTTCTTCATCTCAGGATGTCTTTCACTTTCATCCATGAAAAAAATTTTTACAGAACATAGAACTGGGTTGACAATTCTTTTCTTTCAGCACTTTAAGAATGGCCACTTCCTTCTACTTCCATAGTTTCTGGTAAGAAATCATCTGTAATTTGAGTAATTTTTCCCCTTTAAGTAATGTGTCATTTCTCTCTAGCTGCTTTAAGATTTGTCATTGTCTTGAGTATTCACTAGTTTGACTTGATGCTTGGTACTTTGAGTGGAAATTTCTTTGAGTGGATCTTCTCAGTAAGTCTTGGATTTGTACATTTACCTCTTCAGTCAAATTTGGGAGTATTCAGCTATTTCTTTAAATACTTTTTTGGCACTATATTCTTTCATGTCTTTCTCTGGGATTCTGAGGACATAAAGTTTAGACCTTTCAGTGTTGTCCTGTGTGTTCATTTATATTAAGTCATTTTTATCTATTGTTAAGATTGGAAAATTTCTAATGACCTATCTTCAAATTTTCTGACTATTCTGTCATACAAATTCCATTGTTTAAATCATCTAGTGAGGCATTTTTATTTCATTTATTATTTTTTCCATTCTAAAATTTCTATTTGGTGCTTCTTTTTTTCTGAGTCCTTCTCATTTATTTCAAGATTGTTTTTCTTTTTTTCTTCCAACATGCTTATAATTGCCATTTTGAAATCTTGGACTTGTAACTCCAGGTTCTGAAGTCCTTCTCCTCATTTATTTAAAAACTGTTTCTCTTTGACTCTGGAAAAATGCTTATAATTGACATTTTAAAATCATTTTCTTGTGACTCTAGGTCCTGTGTCATTTTGGATTTATTCATCTCTTCCTGTGAATGTTGATATTTTCCTGTTTTTTAGATGATGGGTAATTTTGGTTACATCTTAGACATTTTAAATATTAAGTTATGACTCTGAATCTTATTTAACTCCTATGGAGAAATTTGATGTTTTTGTTTTAGCATGAAACCAATCCAGTTGGGCTCAGATCACAAATTCCAACAAACCTTCTGTGGGTTATGGTTCCAATACTAAGCTGGGTTTCAAAGATTCTGAACGGAGTTTGACTCTATCCTGTGGCAAGTCTATCTTTTGTTTCATTTATCAATATCTGGGATAGACTGCTTAAAACTAAACCCATTAATGTTCACAAATACCTTTATGGAATCTGTTTCTCAAGGTCCTCGCTTTCCACAATGACTTTACTACCTTTCTAGTCTCCTGCAACTCTCCTTTTCTCCAATTAGAAAGATGAGACTTTCATTATTGTAATGTCATATATTTATTCTTCTGTTTACAGTTGGCACCAGTTGCAGAGGAAAGAAAGAGGGAGGAGGAACAATATCAGGTTCACTTCACCATCTTGGAACCATAGCTTCTATGCTTACAGGTGAAAATTTTCCTCCCACAAAGATTTAGTTTATTGCAGGTCCTTACTATTATTCCGTTTCTGCTTCCACTCTGAAGTCACAGGATTACCTGGGGGCTGGGGCTTACAAAAAGAGAGAAAAGAAAGCACCAAGAGTTCCTGTTCCACTTCTCAGCCTTTTCCCAGTCTGTACCCTGTGTCCATCTGGCTTTGAAGTTATCCTAAGTGAGTTCAATTACACCAAATATAAGAGGAAGCTCACCACCAATGGTTCAGTGGTATTTCAAACTCTGGTCTTCATTACCCATCTGTCTATTTTCATTTACTTTTCATTGTCCTCAAATAACTATGTCATGCATTCTGTCCAAAATTATTTTCTTCATTCAATGTAGGCAGGGGGTGAAATTAGCTTACTCCATCTTAGCTGGAACTTAGCTAGAACCTGCTCCTTTACTGTTTAGTCCTCTGTGCAAATAAGGGCAAAGTCCTTCACACATCCCCTTGGGTAAGACAAAACAGGCCTTTTTAGAGGACACCATAAATTCTAACCTTTAAGGATTAATAACTTAAAAGGGATTGGAATGTTAAAGTAGAATGAGGCACTAAACACCCAAGAAAAGAGAAGAGATAGTAATTTCTGGGAGAGGCACGGTTAGAAATTCCACTGCCACACGTTGTGTGCCAGGTCTTTTTGCAAGCATTTGGTATAAAAATTCTTCTTTGTCACCACAGCATCTCTGAATGAGCCTATACTGCCCTTATGAGGAGACAGAGAGTCAGAGAGGTTAACCAATTTCACCAAGTTCACACAGTAAGTGAACAGCAGAAACAAGATCTTCCCAGGCAGTCTGGACCCAAAATAGATAGGCTATGAGCTGAAACCACAGAAGAGCCACATTTAGTTATACAATGCTTTGTCTAAAGAGATGAGAGGGTAATCCAGGTCACCCCATCAGACCAGTACCCTGTAGGGCTTTTCATCTCTTTTCAAGGAGAAAACAGCAAAGGTATAGACCTGAGAATAATATCCCAGGCTAGAGGGCACCTCTGTCCCTCATCAGTAACCCACAGAAGCAAGGGTCACTGAGCACTCTCAGTCCTCCCCTAGGTCACAGCTATGGAGGACGTCTGCAGGTTGCTGATGGACACAGCCACCAGGAGCTCAGACACAGAACTCACGGACCTCACGGGCATTGACTTTATCTTAGTCTATTCAGCCTGTCGTAACAAAATACCACCAAATGCGAGACTTATAGGTAGCAGAAATTTTTCTCACAGTTCTGGAGCTTGCAAGTCGGTGTCCAAGGCACACACAAATTCCGTGTCTGGTGAGGGCCTGTTTCCTGGTTCATAAGTGGTGCCTTCTCACTATGCCTTCACATGGTGGCAGGAGCAAAGCAACTCTGAGGTCACTTTGATAAAGGCACTAATCCCATTCAGGTGGCTCCACTCTCGTGACCTGATCACTTCCCGAAGTCCCTCTCCTCATACCATCAGCTTGGGGCTTAGATTTCAACATCAGAGTCAGGGTGGAACTATTTAGATGTAGCAGACATAAAACCTGAAAAATTACTCCCACCCTAGGCCTACCAGGACTCCAGGCTTCTCAGCCACCCACCACCTCCCTCCACTTTCCTCCAAATGTTCTCAGCCTCACTCTTTCCTATCCAAGGCAGCATCTGCCCTCCTGCTAGATCTGTTTTCATCCATCTGTTGCAACTCCTCCTTTGTTCTCTGCCACCCTTTTCCCTTCTTCCTGCCTTCCCAATACTTCTGTCTCCATTCTCCTACTTCTTTCCTTATTCCTTCTGTCTCTTTCACCCCTGATTCTTTATTTCCTTCCTTCCTCCCATCATTCCTTCCTTCCTTCCTTCTTTCCCCAATCACCCAGTGCCCTGTACCTGGAGCCAGTATGGACAATTCCAGAAGATGAAGGTACCACCTTGCTCAGGAAGAGCTCAGAGCTCTAGTAAGAGAAATAGATGAGTAAGACTGCCATGTGACATGGAGGCCCCTGGGCTAATCTGAGGAAACCCTGTATCCTTCCTCACTACTCTGAGTCTAACCAAACTTATCTCCAGTGCCGACATCTTCATAGCCTCATCCATGGATCTTGATGGTGCTCTGTGCAACGTTTAATCCTTCCCTGGGAAAACAGGGCCCTGTGCCAGGACACATGCTTTGCAGAGTGAGGTATAGGTTGAATTTCATTTCCCAATTACTCTCTTGGCTGAAAGGTTTGTGCAGTGCACAACATAGCTAATAGTTCATGGCAGCTCTGCTCTGGGGTCCATGTTTTCAACCAGTGATTGGCTTTGCTTTATTGGACCCCAGTGGGCCTTTGGGCAGAACCAGAAATGCTTTGCAAACAGAGCAGCACCTCTGCTCAAATGAAGGAAGCTCACATCGTGTGTTCCCCAAAAGCTGCCTTACATTTCATCTTCCTGGAGCCCTGGGACCCCCTCCTACTTCTTTGCCTGAACCCCTCCTCTCTCTCCCCTCATCCTCCAAGGCTGAGGAAGAGACGGTGTGTCTTACCTGCCATCTTTCTGTGCAGTTGGAATCGACAGGTCCTCAGGCAGAAGCACCGGCCCCTCCTCTGACAGCAAACTAGTTCTAGATAAATGAGTATTGGTTTTGCTCTGTTTGCTTTTCATTTGTAGCTATCTATCGTTTGATTTTTTTTTTCCTGCAAAATTGGTTAAGCAATGATAGTATGGGTTTGATTCTGCAGGGCATTGACCGGGCAGCTCCTTGAGTCTGTGTCTTTTGTGGGGTTTCTGTTTTATCTTTTCACCCCACCCCCCACCTCAAATGCTTCCTCTATTTTTGTGGGACAAGGAGGAAAAGGGGAGGGCACTAACACACACACACACACACACACACACACGACCATCTATCAATACCAAGCACTGTGTGGGCGAGCTGTGCCAATCGTCTCATTCTAAGCTCAAAAAAACAAGACAGCCAATGTAGCATGCCTCATTCATCCTATTTAGCAGACAAAGAAATTGGTGCTCAGAGAGATTCAGAAACCTGCCAAGGTTGCACAGCCAAAACCCCGCAGGGGCTGCTAGGGACCGATGGCTTCCCCTGTTAGGCACGTGTATTGCATGACTGGCCCTCAGCTAGTCCTGCCCACAGCCCAGGCTCCCCAACTGTGAATGGACAGAGCAAAGGGCCTTTGGCAGGTAAAGCAGGATTTGCTTTGCTAGCTAAGGAAGTTTGGGGTCATTATAGAAAGGTCAAAAGCAAAAGGGCAAGTGACAGTGTAGGAGAAAAGAGACAGGATGGAGCGGAGGAACTAGCAGGGGTGAGACCAATGCAGAGAGCTGTGGGAGGGCCAATGGCGAGACTGCCACGCAGGAGTGCTTGCTGGGTGGCAGGTTCCCAGGGTCAGGAGTCCTGATCTCCCAGGCAGCAAGCAGGAGATGGAACTCACTTTCCATCTTCCCCCGCTGGGTGACACCACCCAACTGCCAAGCGTTGCAGAGGCCGATGCATGGGCAGACCTCAAACTCACAGCTCACAGGGTCCCGGTGGGCCTTGGCGTCATGTGGAACCTAGCACCAAGCACTCTCACAGCTCCTGTGTGTGTGCATGCAAGGGTTTTCTGTGCAATAGCAAAGTCACCTGAGATGTCACTGGGCCTTGAACCTGGCTCAGACACATCCCAGTGCTACAACGGGTGAAAGAGGGAACCAGGAAGAGGGGCTGCTGTGGGCAGTGGCAACTTGGGCAGGTGAAGTGGGGAGGTGGAAAAGTAGCAGGGTTGAGCCCCTCCCTTTCCCACACCTCTTAGTCATATAATTTTTAGTGAGTCATTTTACTTCTCTGAACCTTAAAAATAACAACGACGACAACAAAAACCCTAACATTTTAGTGCTAAGGTCTTCCGAATATTGTTTGAAGCACTTTCCTCTATTCCTCAACGTAACCCTAGATGAGCAATATCCTAATTTTGCATCCACTGAAGTGTGGCACGCATGTCACAGTGAGATGTTTGTGTCATTGAAAGCCCTAAAAGGTTTTCCATTACTGTGTTAGGGTAATTGTGAAGATCAATCAAGGCAAAGACAATAAAGCGAAATATAAAACATGTGCGTATGCATGTGCATGTAAGTGTGTGTAAATGTGCACATGTATGTAAGATGTTGCAGAGCTGGTTGTGGCTGGAGCCCAGCAGAGAAAAGTACTTTCCTGGACCCTGGCCTCCTCACAAGGATTCTGACAGCCCTAACAGTCCCAGGGAAGCATCCCAGCCTGGCCCTGGCCTTACCACCTTCACTCTACCCACCACCTATCCACTGGATCCTCAAATAATTGTAGGAAAGTCAAGAGCAAGGCTTAGTTACAGGTCCTGGAACCAAGAGCAGGCAGCATCCTGCATCAAAGCTGGGAAGTGCAGACCATCATGTAATAAATACGGCATCATAACAGAGCCCCGTGTGGATGAAAAGGGGCTTAGAGAAAAATAAAGCAACTCTAGGGACTTGGCAGGTGGCCCTCAGGGAAGACAGCAGGTCCGGAAGGGGCCTCAGGAGCTTTGATGAGTGAACGCTGACTCCATGCCTGTTGGCTGATCTTCCTGAGACACTCACTTAACCCTCTCCCTCACCTGCCCTCTCCTAACACCCTTCACCTCAGGGTAAAGATGAGCCTCCAGGGTAGCCCTGCCCCGTAGGCTCTGGCTCCCCTCTTCCCAGGGCTCCACTGTTTCTCCTGGCTGGCAGATCTTCTGCGCTCCTGTTCTCTCTCCCTTTCTCTTCTGGACCTGCCTGCTCTGCCCTTGCTACTCCCGCCCACCTGAGCAGGATCCCACACCCCACCTGCACACAGCCACCTCCCTAGAAGACTTTCTGGGCCACCAAGGACCCGTGGCAGGACAGGACCCAGCACCTTGATTTCAGAGCATGCGCTGACTACTGTCAGACCACAGCCACAGGGAATAGAGATTGTCTGCTCTGTTGAGAATCTCCATCAGACTGCAAGCTCCCAAGGGTTGGAGAGGAAATGACTTCCCAGCATATCCTAGTGCCTAGCATCTCACCAAGAGAACATAGTAGATGCTTAGCCAGCACCCATTGAGTCACTGACAGAGGACATGGCCTCCAGTTTAGGCAGCCCTCTCCCTGTCTTACTCCAGGGACCTGAGGAGGGAACCCTTCCCCTTCCCCAGAGAGGGGCGTGAACTGATTAAGGGGTTCTGAGGGGGCTGGGAGCCAACTGCCAGGCGACATGAAGAGGCGGCGGCCATAAATGGCCTGGTTACATTTATAGCCAAATTCTTATTAAGCACCAGGAGAGGAGAGATGATTCATACCCCTCCTCCCACCCACAGCCCAGGGAGCTGGAGGCCACCAGTGTGCCCCAAAAATCTCAGAAGTCACAAGTGCTCAGGACCAACCCCACATCACCAGGGACAACAGAGCAAGATGCAGAAGCCCCCTAATTCCCCATCAGAGCCAAGACCATGGGCAAGAGGGGGAGAGGGAAAGGAGGGAACGGTGGCCTCCTTGCGAGTTCCCTCCATTCAGGGCTGCACTGAGGGCTGTGTAGCCTTGGGAAGGTAAGATGACCTCCCGGGGCCTGAGAGTGTCAAGTTTCCCTCAGTGAACAGAATCTAGACGTTTCTAGGAAGTTTCCCAAATGATACAATTTTCCCTCTCCCCTCCAACTCTTCTATTTTACAGAAAAGGACAGCAGGATTTAGCAGAGACTCTGACCACAGACTCCCAATAACCCTCGCTCTGAGAGAGCCACAGCACAGTGGGCTTCTGGAGTGGGCAAGGCCTCAGAGGGGAGACCAAGGATGGCGTTGATGGCCTGGTTCACGACATCCTCCCCGCCATGCCTGACCCCGGAGCTACAGCGCCCACCCTGAGCCCTTAGCAGCTGTCCTGCCCCTCCCCCTCTGGGCTTTGTGCCTGGCCTGGAGCAGCGAGGACTCTCTACCCACTCTGCAGGGGCCTGGCTGAGGCCTGCACCACTGCACACCTCCAGCTGCTTTAGCTTGCTTGCTTTCTTAGGATGTGTAATTGGTTTAAGTGAGATTTATGGGAGTTTTTAAGTCCTTTTATTGTGAAATATAACACAAATACCAAAAATTGAATAACCCATAAATGGAGAGTGTAATGAGTTATATAAAGTGAACTCCCAGGGAACAACCCCCAGGTCTAGGGAAGCAGGACATTGCCAAGAGCCTCGATGTGTTCCGCCCTCCCTTCCCTCTCGGGGAAGCCGCATCCCACCTGCAGGCCTCCCTTCTGTCCTGTGTTGAGCCCAGACACCTGTGAGTTCCAGAGCAGTGAGAGCTCCAGACAAGAAGCAAGAGGCACAGGGTGCACGCCCACTCGGGACCTCCCTTTCCACACCTGCAAAGTGGACAATTGGACCCCTCCAGCCTCAAATCCTAACTCAGCAGGAAGGAAATGCTGCTGGGAGAAGATGTGCGTGCAAGGGTGAGGGGTGGGACCAGGGGACACCTGCACATTTTTCTTCCTCTTCCTTCCTGGGGCAGGTGGTGACCCCTCTACCCTCCTGGGAGCTGTGGTTGGACTAGAAGGGGCCTCTGCCTGCCTTGCAGTGGAGTTTTGGGGTCCTGCCTGAGACTTACGGAGAGTCCTGAATCTGCTCAGTTCTCTGGGTTCTGTTGTCTAGATTAGGCTGACCCCAGAAGCCGAGCAGATTTCATCTTTTTATACGATCACACCATGAGCTCTCAGGTGACTATGGGGCACCTCGTGCCTGCGCCACTCCTGGGACAGCAGAGTCAGCATTGTAGAACTCTGCAGGTGGGCGCTGCCAGTGCACACCTGAGAAAAAGAAGAGCAGGGAGTGGGGAGAGGGAGGACAGAGCCAGCATCTCCTGAGCGCTTTCTGTGTGTCACACACCTGACATTTGTCATCTGGCCTCATCTGCCTCCTCCAATATTTGAAAGAAACACTAACACCTGCATGTGCCAAAGGGGAACACAGTGACACAGACTGACAACTTGCAGGAAGGGCAGGGACAAGCGGAGAAAGAGGTCTGTCCGACTCCAGCACGATTTATTTTCACTCCATGCTGAACTCTGGCATGGAATCCAGGAACAAAGTTGACCTCTTCCTGAGATCCCATCCCTCTGCCCCTGGTTGAGAGAACAGAGGTGTTAATGATGGGGGGTGTGGGTAAACTATCACAGGAAGTCAGTGGTGATGGAAAGTGAAATGAACTGGCAGGAAAAATGGAAACTAGGGGGGCTTTAAGGGAGGATGAGACTTCAGAGAGTAGGCCATGGTTTCCAGTTTGGGATCCAAGAAGGCACAAAACCAAACTCCAAGATAGGAAAGAGCAGATTTGATTAGGGTGGAGCCTGATTTTGAAGATTTGAAGCATCTCCTTGTCACCAGAGAAGAGTCTGGCACAGCATATGAATTCTATGAATGGGTGGGCGGGAGGTCACCTGGAGGAAGGGTGGATGAAGCAACAGAAGCCATTGTGGTAGAGGTCCCTTCTGGTCTCCCCACTGCACCCCAGCAGGACTAAAGGGAGAAGTACACATTAATAAGTACTTGTGCTCATCAGCTTTCCATTACTATAACAAAATATCTGAGATAATCAATGTAAAAAGAGAACAGGTTTATTTTGGCTCAAGGTTTTGGAAGTCTCGGTCCATGAACTTTTGGCTCCATTGCTTTGAGGGCTATGGGAAGGTAGTGTATCATGGTGGGAGTACCTGGTGGAGCAAGCCATCCACCTTCTGGCAGCTGGGAAATGGAAGAAAGAAAAGAGAATGATATCAGAGTCTCATAATTCCCTTGGAAGACACTCCCCAATGATTTAAAGCCTCCCACTAGCCCCCAATTATGGCATTTATCTAGATGTCCCCTCCAAAGTCACATGTGTTCATAGGTGGGGTTTTGGGGAAGTGACTAGATCTTGTGTGTGATACTCTTAGTCCACTGAATGGGTGTATAGCTGGGTGTGATGCTGGGAGATGAAGCCCGGTGGGAGGGGGTGGGTCACTGTAGATGTAGCCTGGAGACAAGGGAGAGAGAAAGAGAGACAGAGAGACAGAGACAGAGAGAGAGAGAGAGAGAGAGAGAGAGAGAGAGAGAGAGAGACAGCGAGATCCCTCCTCCTACCTTGAGCATTGCTGCTTCCTGCCATGAACTTTTTCTCTGCCATGACTTTCTGCTACGTGACCCAGGCTTAGAAGGAGCTGACTCTGAACTGAAACCTCCACAAACTGTGAGCTAAAAGAAACCTTTCCTCCTTTAACTTGTGGGTGTCCGGTGTTTTGTGCCAGAAATGAGAATGTAACTAAGACAGCCTCATTTCTCCCTAACATTTCCACCACTTTCCCAATAGAGCCAAACTAAATGCCAAGCTTTTAACACATTGGCCTTTGGGGGACATTCCAGGTCCAAAATAAAGCAGCATCTTATAAGCGAGTCCCATCGCCGAGGGGTGCTTACAACACTCCCAGCTTTCCTCTCCCTGCCTCCTCCTCTCCCCTTTCTGCCCTCCTCCCTTCAGTCCTCATCTTCCTCCATCTCCCTCCAGACTCCAGAAGGCAGCATGATTCTCTGAGCTCAGAAAGGATGCCTATGTGCTCCAAACCCCTCTGCTTAGACAGTGACTCCAGCCTGGCAGAACTGGGCTCAGAGAGGCCCTGAGCCCTGGCTAAAGATACTCAGCAAGGTGTGACACCAAGATGGGGTCAGAGCTCCCAGCCATTCACCTCCTGGGGCTCTGGGTTGAGCATGCACTGGAGGAAAAGAACCAGCAGGGGCCTACATCTTCAGTCTCTGGAAACCACTGAAATATGCCAGCCTCCCTGCTGCGCTGGCTCCTGCTGCCTAGCCTAAGTTAAGGCCACAGCTTCTCAGCAGCAAACCCTGATTGCTCGTGGTGCCTTTCCTGCTGAATGATTTTAGTTGAATAATTTTGCATGATCTCAAGCACAGCATGAAGAGAAAGCCAAGCTGAGGATAGTCAGGGGCTTATACCAAGGGGAAGGGCTAGAATTGGAATCGAAAGAGCTCCTTTTATACTGGCCTGGGCCAGAGACTGAGATTTCCTACATTAACTGCCTGCCACTGCCGGTCACCACTCATTACATCACTCCTTCCCTCTGTGCTTTGTTTCAAGTGGGTCCCCCAATGGAAAGGGGGCTGCGGGGAGGCTCCCAGGCTTGCAGGGTGATAGGTATGTCCCTGTGTGGCACGAGCATTATCTCACTTAATCGTCACTGTCTCCACTCCTGCCCCCACGCAGGCAGTCAGCAGGTCACTTCATCCACAACGTGCGTGAGAAATGGGCACAGACTTGCCCATGACATCACGCAGTAAAGGCTCCTGTAGCAAGTGTTCATGCTTCCAGGGAACCACAAAAGCACCACCACGCTTGGACCTGGGGTGGAGAACTGTTACAAACTGGAAGAAAGCCTTGGGGAAGGCACAGGGCCCAAGGGAGGAGTCCAAGTAGTTGCCCTGGAGAGGAAGGAGTGAGGAAGGGCAGTTAAACGGTATGAGAAAATTCTAGAACCATGAGTTAAAGCTGCTAGAATCCTTAGAGGCCTTCAATTCATCCCCTTCATTTCACAGATGAATTGCACAATAACGTCAGAGAAGTCAAGCAGCTTGTCCAAGGTCACACAGCAGCAGAACTGCTCCCAACCTTCACGGCCTCACCCTGGCCTCAGATTCACCTTCCCCTCACCCCGCCCAGCTCCAGCCACAGCTGAAGAGAGGTTAGGTCGGGCTGGGGTCAGGAGCAGGTGGGGGGTTCCCGGGCTGGCCCAGGCAGGGAGGGTGGTCTCTCCTGCTGTCCCACCCCCTGCTCATTACTATTCCTGGCATCAGCCCCCTCACTCCCCTTCCCGTGGAAACCAAGTGATGCCGAGAGCTGGAATTTGGACGTTTTCCCAGCATTTGGGCTGTTAATTAAAACTAATAAATCTGCCACTTGGAGTTGGGTTGAAGAGGAAAAAGGGAGTGGGAAGGGAGGTAAGGGAGATTCAGGCGTGGGATCCCCTCACACACCCCTGCGAAGATCTTTTCCTTTCAGTCCTGCCTCCTGAATCATTTTCTCTATTGGCCGCTCATTCATTTCATGCTTGATTCTCCAGCTGCCAGCAGGGCTGGCCCCTGCCTAGCTCAGCTCTGGTTCATTCTAGGCAGGAGTGGAAGGTTTGTTTCTAACGCAGAGGCTGGCTGGTCATTCCCTGCCACTCCACAGGGCTCAGAATAAAGGCCGGATGGGGCTGGGGTGAAGCTCTGTGGTGGAGCCTTTGCCATCATGCACAAGGCCTTAGGTTCCATGCCCGGTTCTGCAAGGAAGGAAAAGCTAGCCTGAGACTCAGCTGGGGCAGACTGGGGTCCCACTGACCCCTTCCTTGCTTTGTGACCTCTGGGAGCTCACCTCTCCAGGCATTTCCTTCCTGACCCCCAAAATGCAGATATAATTCCTAAGTGTAAAAGTTCAAGTGAAGACACATGAGAAAATAAGGGCAAAACGGCCTGTGACAAACCATTCATTGATCTCTCTCTCCCTCTGTGATTTCCTATTCCGGTCGACACTTCCTTCCTTCTCAGCCCTGCCCCCATTTGCTCCCAGAGGTTACGGTAAACACTGTGTGTTGTAAAATAATGAGAATAGCAATATGCCGCCTTACATCTGTAAAACAGGTTCAGTTTCCAAAACTGCCTTTCCAGACAATGGGGTGCCTTTGTGCACCCTTATCGCCCATGCTGAAAGCCATGCACTGTCTGGGAGGTGAGAGTATGTTATTCATCTTTATTTCCTTAGTGCCCGTTGTGGCACTTGATGCATAAGAAGTGCTCGATTAATTTACACTAGTACAGATTAATAAAATGCTTGATGCCTACAGGGCATACTTGTCCTGCTTGTCTGCCAATACCCTGTCCCCTCATCTGCTAACAGCGCCACATTTCCTTAGGGAACCACGCTTTCCCTATGCACCTGTGCTCCTCCCTGTCCCATTGCAGAAGTGACTGCGGGCATGTGACCGTGCTGGCCCAATCAGAAGCCTCCCTGGGGCTGTCTTCCTCTGACTGGTGGGGAACTTGCTTTTCCATTCAGGCATGAGGCCAGAGGTAGGGAAAGCTACCTGTAGGCATAGCTCCAACCTCTGTCACTGGCAGAGATGAAGTCATGGACACCAAAAGACAGAGGTGAGAGTTGAAGAGTGGCTACTAACTCTGGCTTTCTTATGGTTGAGTTTAAAGAAATCCCCCTTTTCATTACACTTTATCAAGCTGGGGCACTGCTTTTCACAGCACTGAGGCACACAACATCCATTGTGTGCCTCAGTCTTCTCAGTGACCTCTCAAACTAGGGCATCAGGGAACGTTAATCCAATTTATGGATGAGGAAGTCACATCTTGAGAAAGTCTTGAGATATATTTGCCAAGGTCACACATCCCCTCAATCCCCCAGAGACAACACAACCATAAATCCACTCTATACAAACGGGGAAACTGAGGCTGGAGTAGTTGAGCAATTTACTCTAGGTTGCCAGCTAGCTGTGAAGTCAACATACCTTTGTCTGCCTGGAGTCAGTGCCACCAGCCACACAACTGCACTGCCTTGAAGATCAGGCCCTTTCAGCCTCCAAATCTACCTTCCTAGTAGAGGCCTCTCTGAACATTGGAGTACTGAGAGCACAGAGAGAAGCAGGTATCTACGGTATCCATGGCTTTGTACATGGGCCATAGGGATGCAGTAATGGCCATGCCATGGAGCCTTCCATCGAGGCATTCCAGGCTAAAAGGGGAGATAAAGCATGTGTGTAAATAACCATGCCACGAAGGATAAGGTTCCTGATGGAGGCTCAGATAAAGTGTTTTGGGAACCAAGAGGATGGAGAATGCCTCCCACGGGGGAAGGGCAAGACCCAAGAAAGAGTCATGGGGCAAATGGCACTTATATACGACCTTTAGTATAGGTTGAATTAGAACCTGGGGAGTTGGAATGGTCATGGCATGGTGGCCATCAGAAGCCGGGAGCAATGCCTAAGCAAATATCTCACAGTGGGAAATCAAATACCATGGTTGGGTAAGAGGAAGCGGGCCCATGTTTCCTCAGGGTGGTGCATAAATAGTCAAAGACAAAGCTAAGACCAGAGAAGTAGATTAGATGCAGCAAGTTGAGGGCCTTGAGGGCCAAGATGAAAATTCGGGCCTTAATTTGGCAAGAAATAGGGAGCCACTGAAGATTTTTTAGATTGGAACAATACTCTAGCACCCATACCTAAGGCAGATTAGGGAAGGGAAAGGCCAGTAGGCAGAGGTTATCGGGAAAGTTGGTAAAGGCAGAAGAGGCCAGAGCAGAGCATGGGAAGAGGGTGGCAAGATAAATCGAATGGCACCAAGGAGGTAGAATCATGAGGGAGAGTGTAGTGTGATGGAAAGAGCTCCTACTTGGGAATCTAGTTAGCCATGGACCTGGCCTGTCTGGGTCTAAGGGCTGACATGCAAGCCACTAGGCCATGATCAAGACAGCATGGTTTGATGTACAGGTTCACTTGATTTGCTGATGCTGTCCCAGGAGCTCCAGTTCAGCCTGGCAGCCAGCAGGTGTTGAGTGAGTACAGAGGGGAAGGTGGACAGGTAAGTGAATGAGTGTGTGAATGAGCTGGAGAGTGGGCAGTTCAGGGCATGAATGAGCAATGAATGAATGGGTACAAGAAGCAGGAGAGGGAAATAGGGACCTTGGAAGCCTCGTGGGCCTCCTCACCCTCCTCACGCCCCATCCTAGCCTGACAAGCCTTGGGCTGATTGCAATCTCTGCAACTGCAAAGCTTTGGTGTAAGGAAAGAGGAGGAGGGGAGAGGGAGGAGTCAGACAGGGCACAAGCATGATGAACTGCAAGCATTGTTCCCCGTGTCCTGCCCCTTCCGACAATCAGAAGTACAGAGAAGTCAATTCTCTCACTGGAATTTAAGGCTCCAACCTGTTTAGTTCCCCACCAGCCCTGCTGATTTGGGACAGATATGGGGCCACTGCTGGGGCTATGACTTCAGCCAAGCAGCAATCATAGTGGGACCAGCACTTTTCTCGGTGTAGGCCTAGTCCAGGGGGTCAATAGATACCATGTGTGAGGTCTTGGGTTGAAGCCCCATCCCCAAGAGGAAAAAGTAGAAATCATATTATTGACTACTGACATTGTATAATTATTGTCTCTAATTTGTCTCCAAAAGGCCCCACTGAGATCTCTCTCCATTTCACAGGTGAGGAAATTGAGGCTCAGAGAAAGTGACTTTCCCAGGTCCACACAGCAGGCAGCGGAGTCTGATCCAAAGTGAAGTATGAGGAGGTGTCTGCCATCCCCTCTGCCCCGTCACACTCATACAGAATGGGGCTTGGAGGGGAGAACCATGCAAATTGACACCATAATAGATCCCAGTGGGAGACTAAACCATGATAATAATGAGGGCTGGTATCACTGAGGTTTACTTCTCTGCCAGGCCCTGCTATGTACACACTGGAAACGAGTCACTCATCCAACTCACTTAACTCTCATTTTAAGAACACCTTCTCTCCCCTTCACTGTGAGTCTTTGGAAGGTCAATGACAGCTCACAGACGCAACTGAACTTGAACCCAGGTGATTCAGCTCTATAACCAGTGCCCCAAATCTGCACTGAGGGGCCACCTCAGCACTACCCAAGATTCTGGTTTGGTCCAAGGGGACACCAACCAGGCTTGCCTCACAGCACCTTGAAGAAAAGCCAGCAGTGAATATAGCTGCCACAGCACCCCCTTATTCCCTGATGCTATCTGCTGGGTCTTGCCATTGCCCCTGGGGCTCTATGGTACCCTGGGAGTCATTTTCTGTTCAAAAGGCAGGAGAGCATCTGATGTGGGTGGATGGGAAGCTGTGCCGGGTGAACCAGATGAGGGAGGCAGCAACAGGGCAGGCAGCTGGGCAGGAGGGTGAGAGGAATCACCCTTTGAGGTTAGGGCCTGCAGATGAACAAAAGTCCCTGGCATGCAAAGTCTCTGTGAGCCTGTACTCCTGGGCCCTGATGAGTAATTCGTACAAATCACTGGACATCTCTGGTCCCAGAGGAAGCTGAAAATATTGGGAGAGAGTGGAGATGCTCTGTGAGGACACTGCCCATGCCACTGCATGGTTTTTCTAAGAGAGGGTCCACAGCACAGTGAAGAACAGGAAACAGATTTGGGAGGGAGGTGTGATGCAACAGCCAGCACTCCACAGGCTTTGCTGCTAGAGACCTAGAAATCCAACTGAACACCAAGGCCTTCACCTTCCATCCCACCCAGCCTGGCCTTCCCCCAGATCCCCAGTGAGACAGTGAAGATGAAGCCCAGGAGAGATGCCAGAGAGATTCACTGACCTACTCGACCTCTATTTCCTTACCTGCAAAATGGGGGAGGGACCTGAGAAGGGTGGTGATTCAGGTCCCATCCAGCTATCCTAAGCTGGAGTGATACTGTTTTACGTTATTCTGAGGAGAGAAGTTGGGTGGGGGTAGAAGCAGTGCTTGTCTTCCTGTGCTAGAGCAGCCCCCAGAGGGACAGGAGTCCAGATTCAGGTGTGATGTGGCAATGGAGTACAGGATAGAGGAGGGTCTATAATGTCTTCATGCAAACTCTAGGCCATGTTGGGCAGGAAGGTCATCCTCTCTGGGAAGCCCTCAGGATTGTTCTGGGTGCTGGTCATCTTACATGCTCCTCCTTCCTCCCCATCACAGCCCACACCTCTCTGGGTGTCTCTCTTGCATGAGTGTGTAAGTGCACACACACACAAACACACCCAGGTGCCTGGATCCATATTTTCCACCAACTGATCACGTGTTCCCACCAGGTTGACCTCTGAGCTGAGCCAAGGCCCCTGGGAGAAACTGCAGAACCAGTGCTTTGTCCTCTGTCATAGTTTCCTACCGTGTTAGTCACTTTCTCATTACAGAGGTAAAGTATCTGACACCCAAAGTTAAAGGGAGAAAGGTTTATTTGCTTACTGTTTGTAGAGGTTTTGTCTATAATCAACTGGCTCCAAAGCAGGTTGGTGTGGCAAACAGGCATCGTGGAGGAGAAACAGTTCACGGCAGGCAGAAGGTAGAAAAGCAAGCAAAGAAAGACCACAGGTCTTTCTATCTATTATACCTTATCCAGACTACTTAGGGTGGGTAACATTCACACCCTTAATCCTGGTGCCCTTGATCCTGGCATTGCACCATGAATCAATCCCAGCGTCACAGACTCTGAACCCAGTCACCTCTGGAGAAGTCTCACTTACGATGGCATGAGGCTTTAGCAGGACATCTGGACACAAATCATAACACCTACCTCTTTGACTTTGCAAGTTCTTTGACAGTCTGTGAACTTCCGGGCTGGGATTAAGAGCAGTTCTCTGAAAGCAAAAAAAATAATTGGAGAGAACCCTGGAAATAAATGCAGAGCCTGCTTTCTTCTTCAGCCCCATATTCTGATCAGGATCAAAGAAAGATCTTATGACCACAGGGTCTCTCTGAGACCACTTCCTTTGTGCCCTTTTGCAAGTGTGTGACAACAATGAAGATTCTGGCAAAACTGGCTTACAAAAATTGTGGTGTGTGTTACATATTAACATTTAAGAATTTAATGCTTTAACACAAAAATTGCAATGTAATATAATTGCTCTATTAACAAGGTAATTATAGGTTTATTTTTAATTAATTCATAATATGCTGCAGATGGTGTGGTCTGCTAACAGGACCAAGTTTAACACTGTAGGATGAACAATTCTTTGGAGCCCAACAGATAAGCTCTGAGACAGGAGAAATAACAGCATCTGGAAAGAATATGCCTTCATGGTTCCTTTCCTACCTGGCCAGATCTGTTTCTGAACATGTCTGGTCCCTTGAGATACCCAAAATCACTCAGCAGAGAGGAAATTTCTAGATTAATAGTTCCTATCCTCCACTGACCAGGAGGAGAGACTAAGGACCCACACAGCAGGGACACCACTAGAGTTGGAGTCAGGAAAGTTGATTTTCAAACACACCTCTTCTACTGGTGACTCACAGGGCCTCGGAAAAGTTAGCCCATACCTCTGAGCCTTAATCCTTGGTTAGGGAATGGGTAGAAACAGCCCACCTCCCAGAACTGCAGGGAGGAATGGAGCAAAGAGCAATGGTGATGTGATTCTTCCCCAGGATGGAGGAGGATGGTGTCAGTGGGTGTCACCAGGGCTGGATACACCCCTGCACTCATCAGCTGAGCAGAACTTGTTCCTTGTTGGGGAGAGGACACTGTACTCCTAGCTCAAATTATAACCCCTCCAACAATGTGGTGGGGTCGGGGACTTGAGGTCAGAGAGGAGGTGATCGTTTGAGCAGGTAAGGGTAGGACATCCAACCCACCACTGTCACATACAATTAAAGCCATCTGTGCCCAGAGGCCTCTGTCTATGTAGGGAAAAAAAAGTCAGTCAAATTGGCTGCAGCTCTGGGTTTAAGAGACCTGGTATAGGAGTGGGTTAAGGCCTGGGCCAGAGGTACCTCCAGCAAGTCTGACCCTGGGTCCTGGGAATGCAGATGCCTAGGAAGAAACAACCCACCCCCGTTTCTCTTCAATACTCAAAGTCCAAGTAATTGAGGCCCAGGATTTCAAGAGTTTTCAAGGACTCCAGCCCTTAGTTGGGAGCAGGAGAAGAGGTGGAGATGAAGATAAAGATGGATTAGGAACATGTAGGATTAGGTCCATGTAGGGGAAGGCAGGTGGAAAGACAAGGCCAACTCCTCATCACCATCCACCCACTGAAACAACTTTTATTAAGGCCACCAAGAACGTACACCTAGTAAAGTCAGCACTACATCCTCTCCTACCTCATTTAACATGATGGGAGATTTCCCCATGGCTGACACTCCCACCTTCTTTTCAACATTCTTTCCTAGTTTCCCTCCTCCTCAGGACCATTTCTCCTTTCCAGATTTCACCTCTGCTTTCTCCAAAATCTTGGTGTGTCCCAGTCCCTTATCCTTGGTATGCCCTCTCACTGCAGAGTCTGGCCCACTCCCATGGCTCCCTGTCCCCTAGGTCTCATCAGCTTCTGACTCGGCTCCCTGCTCCAACCACTCCCTTGGGCATTTCTGCAGATCATTTATGCAGTTGTCTATTCGGTATCAGAAACATCACAAAGGAAAAGTTTAGAAGGACCTTGACTTCTCTACAAATTCTCTCCCCCTTGTACCGTAAGCCTCCATCTAAGGAAATAACTTGTCCCTCACTGAGGCTCACATTCCCAGAGCCTCTGTAGAGTCCTCTCTCATCACAGTAGATAGCGGTCCTCACGCCTCTGCCTCCTAAACACACGCAGACCTGATTATTCCTCACTGGACTCCACAGCACGCCCATCCCATCACTCACCTGCACTGTCGCATCTGCCCCCTCTCCCCACCTTCCCACTGCCAGTCTGCTGACTCACACAGTGGTAGAGCAGACTCCCAGAGTGTAAATGAGATCATGCCGGGGACCTCTTACGCTCTCCAACAGCTTCCTACTGCAGCCAGAATAAAACTAAATAAGGTACCGTGCTGTCACAAATGAGCTTCCCTGGAAAGACTCTGAGGTGGCATGCAGTGCATAGGAGGTGTCCTGGGATGAGTGCTCAGGCCCCAAGTGTGGGAAAGGAGGGGGATTATGGAGCTGCAACACAGCTGCAGAGGCCTCAGCTGATCCCTAGGGTACCCTGGGGCAAGGCCACCCTTCAGTTGCTCCCAGACAAGGGCTTAAACCCAAGCCCTTGCACCATCTTTCATGGGCACAGGCTGCTTTCCCCAGGAATAAGGTGTGACCCCCCGCAACAGCATTCCCTACATGTAACCTAAAACACCCCATGCTCCAGGCCCCTTCCCTCAACACATCTCCTACCTCTCTCCCCAGTGCCACTATGCTCCGACCACAATGACCTTCATTTAACCCCTAAACATACCAGGCTCAAGAACCTCACTCTTGCTGCTCCCTCTCGCTTCAGTTTCCCCATCTATAAAATGGGGGAAATAGGTAACCACACCTGTCTCACAAGGCAGCTGAGAGGATTAGTGGCTGTCTGTGTAGAGAAGAATGCCTGTCTGCCACTTGGAAGTACTGCGCAATCAGAAAGGATGAGGATGAGGAAGGAAACTATTTCTTCACATTACTGCATGGTTGCCTCTTCTCATCATTCAGGCATTATTTTCAATGCTGCCTCCTCACAGAAGCCCTCCCTGCACACCCTAGCCAGGCAGCACAGTCACCTGAGCACTGCCCACCTTGCCAATTCATATACTGTTTGTTTATAGTGGGGACTGAACCCAGGGCCTCATTCATGCTAGGTAAGTGCTCGAGCACTGAGCTACATCCCCACCCCCTCATTATTTTTAAATTTTGAGACAAGGTTTTGCTTGCTTTCTCAGGCTTGTCTCAAATTCATGCTTCTTCACCTCAGTCTTGTGAGTAGCTGGAATCCCAGACAAGCACCACTAGCCCACCTAACAGTTTATCTTCTTAGTAGCACTACCAGAACCTAACATTACCTTGTTTATTTGTTTATATCAGTGGTTCTCCATCAGAGGTGATGTAGCCCCCACCCCATGGACATTTGGCCATATCTGGAGACGTTTTTGGTTGATACAATGGCACAAGGGAACCGCTACTGGCATCTAGTGGGTAGAGGTCAAGAGTATTGCTAAATGTCCTACAGTGCACAGCACAGATCTACAACAGACTTGTTGGGCACTGAATGTCAGTAGTACTGAAGAGTATTGAGGTTGAGAAACCCTGGTTGGCCTGTTTACTGTCTCCTCCATGAAGCTTGTCTTATTCGCTTTCCTATCCACACTATTGACCTTGTAGACTCAGTCAGTGCCTGGGATCAGTGTCCATATGTAGCAGGTGATCTAAAAATGCTTGCTGAGGGAGTCTGTGATGTTTTCTGTGATTTAATAGCTGTGTGAATGTGTTGAGTCATTGAACCTCCCTGAGCTTCGATTTGCAATTTGCTCATTTGTGAAATAGCATAAACATCCATATGACCAACAGTGACCAAGATCTCACTGAGTTACTGTGCATGCTTGGAACCTGTAGATCCATGGTTTGGGACCCATTCACGTATCACTCCCCTGTGAAGCCTTCCCTGACCTTTGTACTCCCAGCCCCCAATCATCTAGGCAGAATAGAACTCTCCTCCTCCCAGTTATTAAGGCCCTTTGTGCACCCACATGGCTTGAATTCTCTAAGCTCCTGACTCTACCAGATAACAGTTTATAAAGGCACCTTTCAATCCTAGAATGAAATTCATACATAGTGTCACTTTTCTAGACACATTGTTTCAAAATAGAGCAACACAATACCTTAACTGTAATATAAAAGAATGATAAAATGAAGATTTTTTACAATAAAACATGCCTTTTAGTATGTAAATTCTCAGACTCGACTGCTCGAAGAGTCCTAATGAAGCAGGCAAAAGCCTGTCCCCACCCACTGGGTCACCATAAGGGCACAGCCCCAGGCACAGCTGACACTTGGGTATGGCACTCAATTGCCACAAATGGAGTTGCCATTAGAAATGAGATTTTCCAAAACTGATGAATAACTCTTGGTAATGTTTCCAATGGGACAAAGTCCAATCTTCCTTCAATTTTCACAGTAGTTTTATTCCCAGAAATTCAGTGAGCATTAAATTCGTGACACAAATACTTTATGTTTATATATAAAACACAGTTAGGTTACTGTCTTAAGTAATTATCAACAGATTTTCACCTGCTTGAATGGAGATTTGAAAGTCACGCAGGATATAAGATGGTTTGTCACTGTTCAGGGCCATCTCATGTGTTGGAGGACATTTAGCACCCTGTCCCCCACCAATGAGAGCAACATCCCCTCTAGTAATTATGAGCATCAAAAATGTTCCCTACTTGTTCCTGAAACTATTCCTAAGGGATGATACTGCCTGCAGCGAATTTCTGTGGTTTGTTTTTTTCTTTGACACACATCTGAGCCACCACATGGCAGGTAGATTTGTCCCGTTCACCTTCGTACTCCAAGAACTGGGTACTCCATGAATCCCAGGAACTTCTAATGGGTTGAAACATGTGCACCCACAGCCCAGCCCTGTTCCCTTAGCCAGTCCCAGAAGTCACTTGCAGAGAATCTTCCCCCAGCTTCCTGTGCCTAGGCTTGTTGGTGGTCTCTGCCTGTGGGCTATGCTTGCCCATGTGCAGGAAACCCAAAGTCCCTGGGAGGTGACAACCCCAGACAACCCTTTGCTGATGTGAGTTGGAGTTTGTATTAGCCAGGTTTTCATTGCTGGGACAAATTATCCTACCTACACAATTTAAAAGAGAAATGGTTTATTTTGGCTCATGGTTTCAAAGGTTTCAGTCCGTAGTCAGCAAGCTCCAAAGCAAATGCACCATGGTGGAAGGGCATGGTGGAGGAAAGTTGGTCAATTCTAGACATTTGGGAAACAGTGCTCCAAGGAAAAACCAGAGAAGAAGGGGCTAGGGACCGGATATGGTACCCAAGGTCACATTTCTATGGTCTGCTCAGACACAACCAGAAGTGTGTTTTATTAGTTTCCTAGGCATCTCTCAAGCCAATCAAGTTGACAACCACAAGTTGACAACAGTTATAGAGCTACTGGATGAATTTTTCCACATTCTTGCCTATCTCTAGGACCAATCCCAGCAAGTCTCCCACGATATGGAGGGAGCCCCCAGAGCTGCCCCTCACTCAAACTCCATCTGGCTTACTCTTTCTCATCTTATTTCTCTGCTTCCTCAGTATGCTCACCCCAAAATTCCTGTGCTTTAGGTACCACTGCTGCACAACAAGCCACCTCCAAAAATGTTTTGAAACAACAATGATTGCTTCTTTCCCTGATTCTGCAGTTTGGCTGGATGGTTCCTCTAAGATTTTGCCACATGTTACTCAAATGGCAACCTTCAGCTAATGGGTTCACTGAGTTGAGAAGCAGAAGCTGGACTTCCCACATATTGGGCAGGTGGCACTGACTATTGGCCAGGAAAGGCTCTGTCTTCTCTGTGGCTTACCACCCTGCAGAGCTAGATTGGCTGCCTTCTGTGGCACCCTCAGTATAGTATCCAGAAGAGCAAGGCAGCAGTGCAGGAGTTCTGAGCTCAGGCCCCAGACCTCAAACACCATTTTCCCAATGCATTTTGTAGATCAAGGTGATTACAAGGTCAACCCACATCAAGAGGAGTGTGGAACCAGACTCTACCTCTTGATGGGAGCATTCAGGATGGGAAGGATTTATGGTCATTAAAAACCTTCTGCTTGGGGTTTGCTTAAACTCTAATTAAGATGTCATCCAAATCAGGCAACAGAATAGGCAGGTGGCCATAGGCCAGCTTGCCTGGAAGGGAGAGAAGAGATGGCAAGAGCACTTTGGAAATGCCCGCATGCTCCCCACCCATGGTTCTGACTGGGGTAGGTAGCTCCTGGTCATGCAGGAAGACCCTTGAGACCTTATTTGCATCTTTAGTTCCACTCCCCAACTTGTCTTTTTCATAACACTGCATAATTCACCAAAGATACAATTACTTAAGGCAGAACATAAACAGTGTTTGCCACTGGCCCATGGGGTCCATAATTTAGCTCAGTCTACAGGAATAATTAAACCTCCCCCTTGAAATAGGAAGACTTGAAATAGCCTTGCACATGCATATGTATCTGTGTGCCTGCTGACCAGTGGTGACATCCAGGCCATTTTTAATCCTCAGCCCACACACTGGTAGGCTCATGGGAGGCGCTATCTGACTTTTCTCTCCCTGGAATCCGTGCAGCTTGCATGGCTTACCAGAAAGGCTGGCTAGTTGATTTCATGGTGGTTTCTCCCAGTCCCAGCATCCCTCAAGCCATTTTAGACCACAGCACAGGGATATTTCCTTCACTCGTGAATGATGAGGAGAGATGGAGGGATGCCTAGCTGGGCAGAGGCAGGAACTGGGCTAGATATGCCATCTAGCTGTGATCTGTGTCTAAGGAAGGCAAAGATTTGGGGAGGGGTCTTTCTGGGTAATACAGAAGAAAAGGACCACTAGGTCTTGAAGACTTACTCTCACATTGGGCCCAGGGCTAAGCATCTGTGTTAGTTACCTTTCCATTGTTGGGACAAAATATCTGATGTATGCATCTTCAAGGAAGAAAGATTTATTTGGCTCACATTTCCAGAGGGTTCAGTCCATGATTGGTTGACTCTAAGACAGAAACATCATGGTGGAAAAGTTGGTCAATTCATGGCAGTCAGGAAGCAGAGAAAGTGGGAAGAGCACCAAAGAGAAAGGAGTTGGGGACAAGATATAGTCCCCAAAGTCATGCTCTCATGATCACTCCCTTCAACTAGGCCACACCTCCTAAGTCTCTAACACTTCTCAATAGTACCAAAAAATTATAGTCTCATCAGTGAAACTAGAGCCCTTATGACCCAGTTTTCTCTGGAAACACTCATAGAGTCACCCAAAAGTGTACTTTCTTAGGTGTTTCACAGTCCTATCACATTGATAACCAAGAGTAACCATCACAGTAGCGATAGAAATTCTTATTCAATCTGTACCCATTTTACAGATCTAGAATCTGGGCAATAGAGAGACAAGTGCTACACACAAGAGCACAAAGCTGCTATATGGCCAAGCAGGGAGCTAGATCTCTTGAGTTCATAGCCCCTGGGAGTGCCTAGAGGTAACGACAAACAAGGCAAAGTTATAGACAACAGAGAGAAAGAAGACAGTCTCCAGAAAGGAAGAAATAGCTCTGCCTTTAAAATTCTTGGAGGCCAGTGGCAGAATAGAGAGATGTACATCCCTCCGCCTATCTCCAAAAGCCAGAACTACCAGAGATGGATGTTATCAGGACATAGATATCATCTTGATACATGAAAGAACTTTCTAGCCAGCAAAATTGTCCCACTCTATGATGAACAAGCCACATGATGAAGTAGTGAGTTTCTCATTCCTGAAAGTGTGTAAACATAAGCTAGATGTCCACCAGGGGAACTTCCATAGAAAGGTTAGACCTGGTACTGAGGTTCAACATTTTCTAGGAGGGTCTGGGGTGTGCTGGTTGGGGACCACCTAGTATACAGAACAAACTGAGGCAGGGGAGACTTAGGAAATGATGGAGGAGCCTAGGACCCCACTTCCCTCTGCTTGGCCCTCTCAGGGCCTCCAGATGGTCTCATTTGCTGCTTTCTTGGCAGAGCCACTGGCAGGGGGAAAGGAAGGATGAGGAGGTCTCCCCCAACCCCATCCACCTTGCCTGCATGCTGAATGGTGAGGGGTTAACCTATTGACCCTTAATCAAGGGCTCTGAAGAGGCAGCTGTGTGGATGGAGTCATCTCTACAGCTTCAGTTACTCTGCAGGAAGTTCATCCAGTGGCAAGAGGCAGAAGGGGCAGAAAACAGACCGTGGGGATGGGGAGATTGAGGCCATGGCCTCAGCCCAGGCCTGGAGCAGAAAGGAGGGTTTCCTTCTCACCCCCCAGCCATTGGCCTTCCATCCAGTTAGGCACACAGAGCTGCAGCCAGCTGGGAGTCCCCAAGCCCAAGCTGGCAGAGAGGATGCTGTGGTGAGAGAGGGGGTATGTGGGGCCCCAAGACAGGCCGGGCCCTGAGTCAGGCCAGGCCCTGAAGTTGTTAGGGAAGTGGGCCATGGAGCCCTAGAAGATGTGGAGTCCCATGCATCCCTCCAAGGAAGAGTAGCTTATTCATTTTATCCTTAAACAAATTTACAGAATTGTCACTGGATTTGCAGGAAGCTGAGGAAAGTGACTTCCAGGAATGCTGCTGGCTGCTCCCCACCAGCAGGGATCTACCTCACTGGGTGGAGAATGGGAAGGGGGTATCACACCCCAGAGCTTCTTTCCTGACTTCTCTACACCCCTATACCTTCAGTCTTCTCTCTAGAAGAAGCCACTTAAGCTGTTTTAAGACCACAGGGAGGTTTCTGTCACTCCTGGAGACCCCTTCTACCTCCTACTCCACCTACCCATGTCACCCTGTCCCTTCAGGGACCTATTGGCCCTAAGGAGTCCAGGAAGGGGAGCAGGGATATGATGCACACACACACACACACCCCCACAGCCTCATCCCCAAAGACCTTTCCCACCTTCAGAGTTGAACTGGGAGTGCTCCCTTCTGCAGGAGAGTCTCCATGTCCTGCCACCTTCCTCTTTCACAGTCCTCCCCATTCACAAGTACCCATGGAAAGCAAAGGTTCTTAGCCCTAAACTCATGAACTGTGAGGCATGTGAGGCTCTTGTCTGAGAACCAGACATTGTCCCTGGGGGAGACACTGACTTCGCCCTGCACGAGCTTCTAGTCTGATGGGGCAGACATTTCTGAGGTCCAGAGCCCCAGTCTGAGGGGGGAAGAGCAATAACACCCAGAGACAGATTTACAAACACTCCTGCAACTGCCAGCAAGGGGCTCCCTGCCCTCTGTCATGATGGTATTTGTCAATGCTAAGATTGGCCACGCACACCTGTGCAGCACGAGCCCCATCCCCCAGGTATCAGTCCTGAGCCCTCTGGAGGCAGGAAGTTGTGAAGGGTCCTACCTCCTCCTCAGAATGTGCTTCCCGCAGCACAGGAGCTCCAGTCTGGACAGCTATGGGAGCCAAGGAAGAGCGGCTTATTCATTTAATCCTTAAACAAATTTACAAAATTGTCAGTGGATTTGCAGGAAGCTGAGAGAAGTGGCTTCCGGGAGTGCTGCTGGCTGCTTCCCACCAGCAGGGATTTGCCTCACTGTGGAGAAGGTTGGGGGGAGGGACATAGAACATTACAGCCCAGAGCTGCTTCCCTGGCTCCTCCACACAGGGATTCTGCTTCTCTGCACTCCTCCTCCTTCAGTCTCCTCTCTAGAAGCAGAATCTGAAAATTGGTCAAGGAGGACTTCAGTCATGTTGGCCACTAATTGAAGCCATTAGAAGACACAGAGCAAATGTTCCCCATGCATCAGACTCCAAACTCCAACACCATTCATTTAATCCATGTGCTCTTTTTAGCACCATTTGACCAATGGGGAAACTGAGGCACAGAAAGATGAAGTCACATGGCTCCTTAGTGAGCATTCTAACTACTCTGCTATTCAATATCCTTAGGGTCTCAACCCTCCCTTTTCCTTTTGACTTCTGTCAAAAGGGGAGAATGCTGAGAAGACCTATTCTCCCATCCGCAGGGGGATTCTAAGCCAACTCTCAGGCTGTCCCCAAGAGCAGTCCCCAGTCTCAAACTGCCATTCCCCAGCCTCCACACATCTGTGCCACTTGGTGCCGGGGTGAACACTCCCACCTCCAGCCTGCCCTGCCCTCACCCACACTGCTCATCCACCTCCACAAGAATCAGTGCTTGTTCCACACTGGAAGCCTCCCGAGAATGCAGACTTGTGACTTGAGCTTCACACGCAGTCTAGGCTGGTCCCTGAGAACCGCCCAGCTTCCTGGACAGGGTCACAGGCCTCCAATCTTCCAACCATTCCTGTTTGCTTAAACAGGGCCTTGCCAATACCCTCAGGTTTGCGGAGCAAGCCTCTAAGCAACAAAGTGACCCAGCCCCAGCTGACTGCATCTCCAATCCCCACCGGAGGCTGGGCCAGTTAACCTGCTCAGAGAGGTCACTGATCTAGTGCTGATAAGGAATTAGAAAAGCCCTGACCAGCCAGAGACCCTTTCCAGGCCACAGTCCCCTGGTCCAGCTCCAGCACCTCCATCCAACAGATCCCTCATTAGCATCTTAATGTGAGGAGCATATGCAATGAAGCATCAGAGAAAATCCCCTGCATTTAAATTCATTAACAGTCCTTGGAAGTCTTCAATGCGGAGGTGGAATTATCACTAAACTGCTTTTAACTTACCAGCTGTGCACTAAATGGTTGGCCGACTGGCCAGGAGACTGGCTTTCGGGTTTGCGGGGAGAGAACTGGAGGGGTGCTGCCTCTCTGGGGACTCAGGCCCAGGGCTGCTGGCTGGAGGGTTGTGTTTTCTGGAGTCTGTTTAACACCCTAATGATGAGTGAAAAATTCAATCAACCAGCTGGCTTGTCCACTTAGAAACAAACAGCCAGCCCGACTGATATTGATGTGACTGTGCATACGGGTTAAGTTCTGTGACCCTGCTTCTCTCTGCTCTGCATCTGATGGATGAGGGAGGGAATGTCTCTTCTCTCCCAGCCGCAGCCTCCCTCTACCTGGCCAACCCCTCCTGATTCATTTCCTGGCACCCACTCCTCTCCCCACCTGGGCTCTGTCCATCCCTCCTGCCCCCTGATGCAGCGCGCAGACCGGTGTCACGACCTTGCCAAAGGCTGTCTCCTGCGCATTCCCAGAATACAGGCCAGAGGTCAGCGTTGGGCTTGGGCGGATCCCAGAGTCTAGTCAGTCCCTAGCACAACAAAGACTCATGGAATTAATTAGTGGACTGATTAAATGTTCCTCTTTGCCTGCTTTGTCAATCACAGTGCCTGGCTCACTGGACTGTCTCAATAAATATTTGCTGAATAAATGTTGAGTGACAGAGAAATGGTGGCTTCGGGGATGGGGTGGGAATAAAGTAGTTAGGATTTAGGAATTTGACACTTTATTCGACAAATATTAATTGAGTGACTAATCACAATAATGGTTAATATTTGTACTGTTAGCTCATTTAATATTTACAACAACCCTATGGGGAAGATCTGAATCCCTGCCTCGTTTTACAGATGTGGAGACTGAGGCATTTAAGTGACCTACCCAACGGGTTCCAGCTCATGTCTGGTGGCACAGAGATTTGAGTCCGGAGATCTAGCCCAAGGGCCGTGCTTGGCCAAGGAAATTAGCCATGAGGTGCATGAGTGATGGTACATTTTCTAAGAATCCTGTTGTAAAAAGGAAAAATAAATCGGTGAGGTTAATTTTAATAAGATATTTTAGTTAACTCAGTATATTATATCCAAAACATTATCTTTTCAATATATAATGAACATTTTAAAAGCACTAATGAGCTAATTTAAGTTCTTGTTTGCACACTCAGCTTTGGAAATTCAGTGACTGCTACACACTCACTGCACACAACCCCACGTGGACCATCTCATCAGTGCTCAACAGCCCCGGGTGCCCTGTGACTCCTGTGTGGTACAATGCTGAGCTGAACTCTGTTCTTAACCATGGTGCTCTCCTGCCTCCACCCTATGTATAACACAGTGCTAGATACTGAGGACACAAAGGCAGACCAGGCACAGCACCTTCAAGTAAGCCACAGCTTGCTGTGCATAGTGGACATAGCCACACATCATGATAGGTGTTGGTGACATGAGATGGAACAAGATGACATTGTAGAACCATGCAGAAATAACACCAAATGAACCCAGAAGGTGAGATCTTCAGGTACTCAAGAACTAAAACTTGCAGAAATCAGACAGCTCCCTGAAGTTAGAATCAAAGTCAACTAGGCAAAGAAGCAAGAGAGAGTATGTGCCAATGAATGGGAAAGAGGACATCAAATTCCTGGGGATGCAAGAAGTTCGTCCAGAGCACTGGAACTAGGGTGGAGAGTGTTGGAAACTGAGGCTGGAGAGATGGGTAGGGGACCAGAAACACAGGACTGCAATGCTGTAAGAGTGTGGAGTTGAGCCTGAGGGGCAGAGGGAGACCTTAAATGAAGCAGTGATAGAGTGAGATGTGCATTTGAGAGGTGAGACGGTAGCTGAGAATGTGCTGATGGGGCACAAGGATCTGAGCAAGGCAGGAGCGGGGCAGGAAGAGAGGGGGAATCGGGTAAAGACATGGGACTTGGTGGCTGTGTATGCTGGAGTCAGAGATCTGACCGCGAATCTCTGATGGGGGAGCTGGGTGGAGAGTGGGGTACTTCTGTGGGGAGAAGCAAAGGATGGGTATGGAGAGCTGACTGAAGGAAGAAATGGGCCAACCTTGGATTCTCAGATGCTGAGTCCCAGGTACAGAAGATGAGAGCCCTGGGTTGGTGGGCCTTAGGAAAATGTGAGGGAGAAGGCAGGGCTGGAGGCACAGCCTGGGCAGTTGGGTGGATGTGTGACCATTGTGGGTAGTTGGTGAACTTCTGTCCCCTACCCTTCTTTGAGACAAGGCACACCCAAGATGGGGCAAGTTCTCCTGTGGCTCTCCGCAGTTAGGTGAAAGGAAAATAATGTCCTGAGGATTTAGGGCCAAGGAAACCATGTTAAACAAGGGGTGCCAAGTCACCTGTGCTTGCTGTTTTAGTCTGTTAACAGCTTCAGAGAGTAGAAAATGGAACCTAGAGAGGGTAAGAGATTTGTCCTAGGCCACACAGCCAGTTAGTAGTCAAGCAAAAGGCAAGAATCTGAGTCTCCCAATGCCAGTATCCTTTCATCCACCCAACCATCAGTTCAGCAGCTCCTTAAGAGCACTGACTACATGCAATGCACTAGGCTCTGGGGATGAAAGATCAAGTTACAACATGCTATGTCTGGGCTTTAAAAAGAAAGGAAGGGTCCCACAGAAGGCAGGGGAAATGGATGAGCAGCGCCTATTGATGGGAGGTAGGGTGCAAGGTAGTGAGGAGGGGGCACTCACGAGCTGCGAATCCAAGCCCCAGGGTGCAGGGCAGCTGTGAGGTGAAGGATTTCAACTTTATGAATAGTCCTGGCCTCACAGGTCTCCGAGGAGTCATCTTTCCATGTTCCACACCACTGCCTCTGGCCCCAGTGCCAGCCAAAGGACCCAGGAGAACATGACAAGCCCTGTTGAGGTGATCAGGCCTCCCATGCTCTATTCTGCAAATGCCTCTCCCTGTGGCTCACCTGCTCCAGGATGAAGTCAGCAGGAAAAAGAACTGGCAGGTGATTAGAGGCAAGAGAAGGGAGTTAAGAGCTCAGAGTGGCCTCCCCTCTATGTCCACTGTGCAGCTGCAGACACTAGATAGGCCCAATCTTTCCACCCAATAGGGCCCTCTGGTTTGTCAGCCACACCAGTGCCTGAGCCGCAGTCTGTGGAACTGCTCCTTCCAGGAACAAGGAAATGGGCAGGCTTGGGAGGAAATGGATAGTGTGACCTCTGAGGGCTTCTTTAGCCCTGGCCTTTTAAGAGCTTATGAGAGATACCAGAAGCAGAAGAGGAGATAGGGAAGAGAGAACTGGAGAAGGGTGAGTGGTAGTCCATCCAACCCAACCTGAACTGCAAGGGCAGTCTCACCCCTTGCTTTGTTGCCACTGGGCCACTCCACACCTAGCAAGGCACAGGTATACCTGGCACTCTTGAGGGGTGAGGAGATGCCTGTTGCCCTAACAGGTCCATTTGCCTGGCCAGGCTTACGAATCAAAGAAAAGGACACCCAGCTTAATTGGTCTTGAAGATACACAACAGATATTTCCTAATAGAAATATGTGCCATTCAATATACTGGGCCCAACAATTGGAATGGAAGACTCTCCAAAGCCTCTGAGCTTTAGACAGTAGAGACTGTCTCTGGGAACTGTTACCTGTTGTCCTGAAAGGTGAGAAAGAAAGGCATTAGAACACTGAAGCATCATTTTCCAGGGAGCGTCAAGGCCTTGACCTCAGGCAGCCTGGAGCACCAGCCTCCAGTGATCCAACATTGACTGGGTTACCTAAAACCACTCCATCACTCCAAGTAAGCTGCCAGCCCCGGCCCCACAGACCAGGAGCAGCAGAGAGGGATCCACCATTCTTCTGGGAGGGAGAGACTGGGTGGAGAGATGGCTACCCTATTATAGACTGGGGGATCTGCCCCACCTGGCGGGCCCAGCCTCAGGTCTGCAAAGTCTCCAGGTTAGTGAGTGGCCGCCTTTGGCCCACAGCCCACATCTAAACACATACAACTAACATTCCCATGCAGCGTGTTCCAGCCCTAGGCTCTCCCAAGTCTAAGGGACACCTGACTGTTTAGAGGTTGCAAATTGGCCATCAGTGAGGCTACCATCACTGCAAGCCACACCGTGGTAGCCACAGTCATGGCGTAGAGAGAGCTGGGTACTCCCAAAGGCAGGAACCACTGTTCTGGGACACCAGCTCCCCATCTGCAACAATTTTCCACTGCAAAGGCAAACATAGTCTTGGAGGCGGCTGGCAAAGGAGGGCTGGCCTGAGGTGGGGGAAGAAGCACTATGCTTCAGAAAGCCCTTTGCTAACTCTCTCACTAATTCAGCCTGTATTCTGCAGGGAGACTGGGAAAGGAATGAAGGATGTGTGAGGAGATGGGAGATTCAAGACAAAATCGTAGACAAGAAAAGCGCAAGTGTAGGAGGAACAGTGGGACTTTGCAGATAGGGAAAGTGAGGCCCAAAGTCCAGATGGGACAGTGGTGGGGGCAGCGTCTTTGATTAGTCTCATCTGAAACGGGGGTCCCTGATGATGCCCGATCTGGCTACAGGGATTACCCTGGGAAGTGGCTAGGATGTGATAGAAATGGAGACCTGTGATAGAGGGCCCAGGAAGGGTGGTGGCTAGCAGTGCCACAGTCCTTCCCGTAGGTGGAGTGGTTGTGGCCCCTCAGGCCAGCCCAGTAAGGCTGGGAGGCAGGCTTTCCCTGAAGAGGACCCAATGTTTCCCTCCTGTTTAGAAGACTGAAGGCTCCAAGAGAGAGTTCATGACTGCAGACAGCCAGGTCCCGGGGCACACCCAAAGCAGATGAGGATAGGGCTTGTACATCGGTCCTCATGGGCAGCACTGAGAAGCACAAGTGGCCTTGCCCACTCACACCACACTCAGACACACTCCTGCTGCTCAGGAACTCAGGAGCACAATCAGCCAAGAGAGAGGGAGAGAGAGAGAGAGAGAGAGAGAGAGAGAGAGAGAGAGAGAGAGAGAGAGAGAGAGAGAGAGAGAGAGAGAGAGGGAGGGAGAAAGAGAAAGAGAGAAGCAGTGGGTAGAGACAGAGATCTGAAAATATGAAGCAACCACAAGGCTCCTGGTACCCCTCCGAGCCGCCACCTGGCCCCTGCCCTGACCTGGTCAGGACGGGGTCCCACCTGGGATCTCCCCAGCCCGAGCCCATCTTCACCTGTTTTTTTAACACACATGTTATAGTTACCTCTTGAGATGAAGTTATATAAGGTGTATAACCCATCCCTGTACATAATGTTGCCTTAATTGTAATATAAAAGAGAAGTAAATAAGGGGAAATGCTGTAATAAAATAATTTGGAGGTATGGGTCTGTGGTAGAGTGCTGACTAGCACGGGCAAGGCTGTAGGTTCAATCCCCAGCATCACAAAAGTAATAATAATTGATAATAATGTGTACTTCAATATGCAAATGTTGAGTAGAGTCACCCAAGAAGACCCAGGAAAGATGTTATAGTCATTGGGCATCTTGATTATAACACCTACAAATACCGGAGGGCCAAGTGTATTCTTTTAGGAACTGAGGCACTGTGGGTGGGGGTGGCCATTGCATTGTGGTTTTCCAACTGATAAACAAGTCTTGGTGTAATGCTAATAAAGAAAATCTGATTGTTCCTTGCTTTACTGGTGATCACAAGGAAAATGTATAAATACATATACACACATATTAATTCATGCTCAAAAATAGCAGAAAATTAACAAAGAGTTAGGCTCTAGCTTCCAACAAATATACCAGGTGTTTCACCTACATGGTGGCTGGACATATAGCTCCTTTAGTTCTGCCCACCAAGTGGCAGGGACACTCCTACGTCATGGTAATGGTACTGCCCTGGCTCAGAACACTCCCCTGGACCCTCTCTGAGGCTCTGTGTCCAGAGTCCTGAGACCTCCTGCAAGCAGCAGCCTGAGGTGAAACCCCCAGGAGACAAGGATGGAAAGTAATTAGCAAACAAGAAAGCTCCTCTCCAGGTGAAATGAGAGAAGGACAATATTGCTAAGGCAAACACTGGAGGCTGGAGCAACGAAGGGTGAAAAAGATCCAGGCTCCAAGCTGGGCACGCCACATACATTACTTGTAAGCCAGATCTTGTGGTCTCCTTTGCATATGGGGGAAACTGAGGTGATGGAAGCTTAAGTAATTGCAGTTCAAGTATGCCTGAGTCCAAAGCCTTTATTCTAAGACCACTCTTACATTCAGGAAAGGTCTCCAGGAACAAGGGGAGTTTTTGTAACAATGATCACGCCATTCAGCTTAAAGGACACAGAGTTTTCTAACAGCAGAGATGGGAGGGGAAAGGCATTCCAAATGGGGAAACCATGGGTCAAAGGCATAGAAAATCCACACAGGTAGCATGGGCCTTGGGTTGGTCATGGGCATACACTATGTATAGCTGTGATGGATGATAACTCTGGAAAGGTGGGTCTAAGTCAGAAAACAGACGACTCTGAAAGTTCAAGTAGGAAGTTTGATCTCAACTTATAGGTAGTAAGGAGCCACTGAAAGCTCTTGGTTAGGGAGGTGAGGCACCCAAGCCTGCCTTTGTGCAATTTCCTTAACTAAGCTCTGCAGCCTTTCCTCTGTTCCCCAAACTGGACTCCATTTAATTCCTGCTCCTATGTGAGGCCTTTTCTGGGCCTGGTGCTGTCAAGGAATTCCTCCAAGCCTCCTCAAGCGGTTTTCAAGTCATAATTAATTGCACAGCAACAAGGATCTAATTGCCTTCCCCCTGCCAGCACCCCAGAGATGATGGGCCGTACCTGGAAGAAGGTGTGTTCAGGAAAAAACAAGTTAATTAACACCTTGAACAAAGAGGCTGCTAATTGCATTGTCTCCAAGACTTGGGAAAATTTTTTAGGAATGAGAGTCAATTGCCATGCATTCCTCAAAAAAACCTAGGGGCCTCAGGGTAATAAGACCTTGTCCTCCTTTTTCTCCACACACACACAAGAAAACACTTCTGTAACAGTCAACCTGACTACAGAATGAAGGACTCCACTTTTTTCTGGCAGAATCAAAAAACTCAGGAATCTTCTTGTTCCCATGTTACAGATGGACAAACTAAAAGAAAAAGAAAAAGGACACGGTGATTTAATGACTTGGCAGCTTAGACTTCTTTCCATTGTGCTCACATCTGCTATAAATCTGATAACACAATCAGAAAGAGTAGGCCCAGGCTGGGTAAGATGCTGCCTGAAAGTTCTGGCCACTCAGGAAGGAAGAAGTGTGTGCCAAGAGAGGAGGAAGGAGGACCCAGTCTCATGGCTCCTCCAATGGAGAGTCAGGAAAGCCTCCTGGGGAACCACATCCTGGGGTCTTCCACCTTCACTGGGGAGCCTTGTAGGCAGAGTCCGGCAGGGGAGGGTTTGAGCATCTTCCCTTGAGCACTTAGTCCCAGCCTGGCCCTCTTCTAGCCATGTGGCTCTAATGTCCCTAGGCTATAGCAAGTTCCCGGGTAAGCACTGGGTTCCAATCACTCCCTGTACAATTTAGACTCTAAGGAACCAAATTGGAAATATTTCAGGCTTGGCAGGGATGACAGTCTCTATAACAAGTACTTCCCTCTGCCACTGTAAAGGGACATAATGTGGACAATACGAAAACAAATGAGCTGGATTCCAGTGACACTTTATGCACAAACAGGTGGTGGGCAAATTTACCTGGTGGAGTGCAAGCTTCTGGAGGGCAGCTGTGCCAGGCTGCCTGCTATGAATCTCCTTTCCCTGGAACAGGTAAGCGCCTATGAAAGCCTTGGTCTGTGAGAAGCAGGTAACAGTGAAAAAGAGCTTGGCAGTGAGCAGAGTCCCTGAGACTGTGAACTCCAAGAGGTGACACCACTCCCCTCATGTCCCCTGTGGTCTCCATCCTGTATGGAATAGCTTGGCATGTGGTGTCAACTCTGCCTCTTATCTTGGCCTTAAAACTGTGTGCAAGGATGTGACCCCTATTGTTGGCAACTCCCCAAAAGGTCAGTAAAGTTGGATCCAGGAGTCCCCCTGCTCTTCCTCATTCACCTTCCCAACTCCCTGCATGGTTTCCTGTCCATAGTGAAGCTTCTGCCCTTTCCAAACTCACTGGCCTGAGGCCCTGAGAGGCTATTCCCATGTCTTCCCTCCCCAGTCTGGCAGTCCTGTGGTACAGGGAGGGCACAAGAGAGGTGCTGGCATCCTGGGAAGATCCGCAGACAGTAATGAATGGGGGAAACGCCAAGCAGCTAAACCTGGGAGAGTCTGTGTGTAGGCTGGTGGGTCTTGGCCCTGAAAACAGGCTCAGAGCACCCCAGTAGCTGGAGAGAGTTCCAAGAGATGCCAGTTCTGGAAGTTCTGTGGTTGCAAGAAAGCCCAAGACAAGGTAAAAGAATGGATAGAACACAGACCCAAGGCTGGAACCCAAGCTGGAGACAGGACAGTATCCAGCCCAGGCTGCTTTCCTGCTGGGGCTGTGCCTGCGAGTCTCAGATTCCTCCAGCTTCCCAGCAGCCAAGAGGCTCTGCCAGGGGCCAGGATCCCAGAGGGAAGGGAGGCTGGCAGGAGGGTGAGCAGACATGCAGACTCTAGAAAAGGTTCGGACTACCCTTGAGAAAATAAGGCCTTTCCTAGGCACCTTGATGTCCCCTGTACCATGTGTCCTCCTCAGAGCAGGGAAGACAGCAGTGATTTGGGCTGTGCACATCTGACAGAGAAGCCTCATAGCAGACAGTGGCGATGCAAGGTCCTTGGAAAATGTGATTAACATTGAGTATTCCAGTGGGCCAGGCGCTGCTCTAGTGTTTTACATTTATTATCTATTTAACTTTCTGGAGAAACTTTATGATGTGGGTATTTTTGTTCCCATTTTACAGATGAGAAAACTAAATTGCCAAGATATTAAGTCATCTGCTCAAACTTCACAAAGCTGACAAGTGGCAAGGCTGGATGCAATTTGTAGCTCTGTCTGGCTCTTGAATATTTCCTGGATGCCCAGGGATGAAATGCAGATGTTTAATGACCAGCACAGCACGGATGTTGACCAAGCAGAACTGTTGCCAAGTGTGAGCGAGGAAGCTGGGCTAATGCACCCCAGCTACAACCTCACATGGGCAAATCAGGCCACACTTCTCCAGCTCTGACCCTCACCCACATACAGATAGCACTACCCATCCAAGCAGCAAGTGAGCCCAGCATCACCTCCACTGCGGAGGGGAAGAACACAAATTCCAATGAGTTGGAGACCCCAGGGTCCATAAATCTAACCAACCCACGACTAAGACTTAGGAAGGCAGATCAGAGCAAGAGAGACCTTTTAAGATCACCTTGCCCTCTTCCTTCACTTCACAAACAAAGAATACCTTGGAGGGGTGGAAAAGGGAAAGTAAAAAGATGCAATATGTTTATGCATCAATTCCCCAAGATGAATGTCTTATGAATTGTAAGTGTACTCTAATATTAAAAAAAAAGAAAAGAAAAGAAAAGAAAAGAAAACCTAGTTCCAGAGAAGGGAACTGACTCACCCAAGGTAACAAAGCAAATTGGTGGCAGACTCTAACCCCAAGAAGCAGAAATGGCTGTCGCTCTTGTTCAGTTCCATTCCTGGGCACACAGCATGACATGTGACAATTTGAGTCTGTCCTTTGAAAAATAATCTGGTGAAGCAGAATGTGAGTTACAAAACTGTTGTGTACCCTTTGATCTGGTAATTCTCCTTTTGGGAATAGGCTCTTGGGAAATAATCCAAAGGGAGACAGGAAGAAAAAAAAATAATTTGACAGAGATGTTCATAGCGGCCCTATTTGTAAGATTGGAAATTTGGCCACCACCCAAACGCCCAACAATAGCAGTAAGCAAATGGTGGTCATATTAATGTGCAGTAGTTATTAAAAATGACAGCTTTGTAGACTAAGTGGATACAATAGAAATGTTCGTGTAAAATGCTGTTAAGTGGAGAAAGCAAAAAAAAATGTCTTCACACATTGGTTACAACCAAGCAAAACAACCGTGTGTGTTAACAAAGGCTGCCAGAGACGAGGGGGTAGGAAAATGGCTTAGTGTTCAATTAGACTTTTTGTTTCCCACTGAAAGTTGTTTAGTGTCAAAAATCTTTAAAGATTTTTAACTTATGCAGCAGTAATGGAGGAGAATTAATAATCAGAGAACAATATTGCATTCAAATCCAACAAGCAGACTCCTGAATCCTTCTTTGCCCTTTCCCTGAGCCCTGCAGCTCCCTGGAGACCTGGAGAGAGGTCAGCATCTCCTTTCGACACACGTTCAGTGAGGTTTTTTTTGTCACATGTTACATGAGAAAGTTCTTCCGGATGTCTAGCCATCTCCTTGAGACTAGCAGAAGTAGAATGAGTCTCATGGTGGCTTGAACCACTGCCTGAACAAGTGCTAGCCATCTAAATTGAATTTGTCACAGGACACCATGGGCAAACTATAAGAAATGGTTCTCCATTTTCTGGTATGTTCTGTACTTCATAAGACATTTAGCATGTGGGTGCCCACCAACGACAAATACCAAGAGTGGCCCCTGGTCACTGTGAAAGCCCGTTTCTGAATGCCCTCCTGGGCACTCCTTTCTCAGTCCTCTGATTACATTCATTCCTTCTTTGAAAACCTTGCAAGAGTGCTAAGTTTCTTATGAAATAACTACAACAATGGAGTGCCTGTGTCAGGCACCACTCTAAGCACACAGCATGTATCAATTTACTCAGTCCTTACAGAAATCTCTATCATAAGGTTGTTATGGCTCATGTTTAAATGTCCCCCCAAAATCTCATGTGGTTATATCATAGGTGGAGCTTTTTCAGAGGTGGGTGGATCTAGAGCATTTGATGCTGGGATCAAGGGGGTATGATTATTACATGAGCCTGATGATTGGTTTGGCATAGTTCTGGGTAGGATTAAGGGTGTTCGACAATGGGTATGTGTGCTATACCTTCTAAGGGCAGTTAGCCTGGATGGAACATACAGGACAGAAAGGGAGTCATTGATGGTTGCTTGCTGCTTGCTACTTTACTGCTTTGCTGCCTTCTGCCTCCCATGAACTCTTTCTCCTCTGTGATGCCCCTCTGCCAAGCCACCCTGCCTTGGAGCTAACCAGTGATGGACTGAAACCACTACAAACTTTGATCTAAATAAATCTTTCCTCCTTTGACTTTGGGTGTCAGATATTTTGTCTCAGCAACAAGGAAAATAAGACAGAGGTGGATGTTGCTGCTATCCCCCATTGAACAGATAAGGAAAGTGAGGCTTGGGGAAGTTAAGCAACATGCCCCAGTGCACAGTCTGAGTGGCAGAATGAGAAATCAAGCCTACCTGGGTCTGAGTCTAGAGCCTGCACACTTCCTCTCCCTTCAAGTTGCTGCTCCAAGCTCCTTACTACACACTTTTCAACCTGCCCTCTCACAGCCACTCCTCATCACTTATTCCATGCATGCACAAGCATGTGCACACACACATCGGACCACCTGCTCTTCCCAGAACGTGTCAGCCACTCCCTCTGAACATCCTTTCTTTGCTCACCCTCAATTTGGTCTTCCCCATCATCCAAAATCCCAACTCAAATAGCTTTTCCCCACGAGACTGAGAAGCTTCCACCCAGGCAGGTTCAAGTATTGCATTCCCTACACTACCACCCTCCCAGTCCTGGCCCCACTAAGAATGTGCCACAGGCTGCCTTAAGCCCAGGTATGTTGAGGATGTTTCTTGAGTGGCCAAGCCATCTTTGAGCAGCTGGAGTCTGCTCTTAATTTCTTCTCTGCAACCTCCACACACCCTGCTAACAATTGTCTTGAGGGAGCACTTCACAGTTCCAGCTAGCCAGGCCCTACGCAACCTCCCAGCTTGCCATATCTAAAAGTAGCCTTGAACACCACCTCCCTTAATCGCTAATCTTATCATCAAGGTTGTGTCATCCAGCTTCAAGTCTTCCTATTTGTGAGGAGCAACTAGGGCTCAAGGGGGTTCCCATACCCTCACTCTACCCTCCCTATGAGCCATGAGGCCGGCCCCCAACACAGAGTTCCTCAATACAAGGCTAATGACCCTTCTTCCCCACATTCTGATCTCAGTCCACTCCCAGTCATTAATAATAGCAGCACCATTGAGTGGTTCGTTACTTAGCAATTTGCAATCATTAATTAGTGGAAATTGCAGATTGGGGCTGTGAAGGAGGATGGTGTGATTAAGCTCATTTAGAAATCAAGTTAGTCAAGTGATGGAGAAGAATGGCTGCCTGGCCCAGAGCAAGAACTCCTCCTTCACCAGCCTCTGGCCTTGGACCAAGGTTCAGATTCCCCAGGAGCAAAAGGAAAGAGGAGGTGATATTTGGAGATGCCCACAGCTGGAGAAAGAGGGAACTCTAGAAAGACAGACGTGGAGTAGACATGTAAGACAAATGAACGCCATGGCTATGTTCTAAAGCGATGCCTTTTTCAGTTTGCCTACTGCACTTGAGCTCCTAAGGCTCCCCCACCTCCTCTAAGCCCACCAAGCCTCAAGAGCTCTCCCCAACCAACCCCTTTGAATTATTCCAAGTTCTTTGGGCACAATTAGGCATTGTTAACCTTTGAGAGTTGATCTTACAGATGACTTTTAAGGGGGAAAGGGTTAAACACACTCCCCTGCCACACCTCACTCTGGAGGAAGATGCTGAGTAGACATCTCTGCTTCCAAAACTGAAAGAAAGATGCCCCTGCAACATGCCCATATTTCTTCCCTAAGAGACACAATTATCTTCCCCACTTCCCTTTCCAGCGAGCACCAAGATGACGGCCCCTGATATACGGGCAGCCAGCCTGCTCCCTGAGCTGAGTAGGATGCCGGGGAGAGCTCCCACCCCAAGTCATCTCCCCTCCCCCTGTCCCTGGGGAAGACTCTCAAAGAGAAAAGCAAAGCCCAAGGAAGCTGGGAAATGCTGAGCAGGCTCCCAGACTCTTCATCCATCTCCACCTAGATCCCAGAGCTTAAGGGTGGGATAATGACCCAGAAGGCTGTACCTACCTCACTTCATTCCTCACCACCCACCAACTCCATGAGCATCTTGTCTCTCCCCCGGGGTCTTTGTCCAGGCTGTTCTCTGCCTGGAAGGTCACTGAGTAACTTGGACATCTGTTTCTTCAACATATGCTAAGTGGCTACTCTTAGCACCATTAATGAGTGCCTGCCAGTTATAACAGAAGACAGTCCACCAAAAAGTAATTGAGTTCTACAGTAGAGAGAGAGCTACACAGGGCACCTGCAGCACAGGGCTGGGCCCTGAAGCATAAATAGAAGTTGAGCAGGTATTTAAGGAGGCTGGAGGAAGGGTGTATTAAACAAAGGGAATAGCAGATGCAATGGCTGAGAGTCATGAAGAACACACACATCTGGGAAGCTTGGAGCAGTGTGATTGCTGGAGATTGAAAGATAGGAGACACGGGACCTCAGGGTCCCGGTGTACCATGGAGTATGCCTTGGAGCCATTGAGGGCTGGGACAAGATGGCCAGCAAGTGGGAAATACAGAGTGATGGGCAAGTATTAATATGTCAAGGGAGTAGGCCAAGGGAGGGGGACTGGGGCAGCAACCAAGGCAGGGTTGGTGAGTGTGACCCAGATAGGTGGATCTGAGAGCATCCAAGGACAGCCAAAGTGCCCACTGTATGCTTAACCACTCTTCAAGTGCCATTCAAATTCAAATGCCCCCTCCTCCATGCAGCTTCCCTGATTTCCTCCACACCCTTAGTAATCTGTGATCTCAGACCACTGACCTCTCTGTGAGGTGTGTGTCCTCTGTCAGAAGAATCTGCATGTGCCTCTCCTTCCTCTGAATACTCTCCCAAAAGCAAAGGCATGTCTTATCATTCCAGAGCCAAGGCCCCTGCCCTGGGAAGAAGAGGCCTTGATAGTGTTTCTTGAGTCAAATCGAATTGAAATACGAGGAGGCTGTAATTTGGATGCCAGGCTCACCAGGAGAGCTCTCCACACATGATACGCAGGGTGATGGGAGCTCCCTGCACTGCTCTAGTGGGTATTGATGTTCCTGTCCCAGAAGGCTTTCTAGGGGGTCTTGAACTGAGTGTCAGGCCAAGTGCATGCCTAGATCTACTTCAACTCAGAGTTTCCCCATCACCCTTAGAGCTTACATATTATATAGGGGCTAGTCTTCCTTTTCCCAGAAAGGGAAAGGTTCACTTACCCTGGGTTGCACAGCAAGTTCCAGGGTGGCAGAGATACACACCCAGTCCAGGATTCTTCCCAGAATAGATTCTGGCTGCATCCAGGGGCTCGAAATTCCTTTTCTGCAGTGGCATGATACCTGTCAGCTATTCTTTCTCTGTCTGATTCCCAAGTAATGTGGCCTCAACAGACATAGTCCTGAGTGACATGGAAGTTCTGCTGATTCTTAGATTTTAACCATTCCTCCCCTCAGGGACCAGGAGAGACAAAAAAAAAAAATCAGAAGAGAATCAGAGGTGGGGCAGAGGCCAAAGTCCAGAGAAAAAGGCAGATATTATGGAAAGAGCAGGTGCGATGACCCCCTCATGACCTTGCAAATGTTAATTGAGAACCTACTTTGTACCAAGCCTCTAACTCCAATTGTGGCAGCTACAGTGTTTCTTCAGGGACATTAGAAACCAAAATGCAAGGGGACAGAAGATGTATTGAGCCCACTGTATGTTAGCCATCATCTTAAGTGCTTGGTGAATTGCCTGCCACCTTTCAAACTTTGGTGTCCAGAAGAGTCACCTGGTATCTTCCCAAAAGAATTAAAAATATAATACCACAGTTAGGTATGTGCATCCATGTTTATAGCAGCACAGTTTGTAATAGCTAGATCTTGCAAATAACCCAAATGCCCATCAACTAAGGAATGAATAAAAAAGATGTGATTTTTTTATGCAGAGGAGTACAACTCAGCCATAAAGAAGGATAAACGTAAGACACATAGCTAAGTGGATGGACCTTGAGGCCATATTCTTAAGTGAAACAAATTGGACACACATGTGTAAGGTTAAAATGGAAACAAAGCTTTGTAAATAAGGAGGGGAAGAGGGGTTGAAGGTCGGGGAGGGGAATGGGGAAAAAAAAGAGGAATCAGGATATATCATGTACAGATCCTAATTCCTTGTGATGAATATGATCATTATGTATGTATATCTAAATTATACCAACAAACTTAATTTTTTTTAAAAAAAAAAAAGAGTCACCTGGGGTTCTGTTAAAATCAGATCCCAGTCTGGCAGGTCTGAGGAGAGGCCTGAGGCTCTGTGTTTGTAGGAAATTCCCTGAATGATACTGAGGTTGCTGGTCGACATACAGGGCTTTAAGTCACAATGTTTAAAATGAAATAAAGCCCCATAGATAAAGGTGTTGAGAGTCCATCTCATGGGTGAGATAGCTGAGGCTTAAGGCAGTAAACAACCAAAAAGTGGAGTGCTCAGGCCCAGGGACTGTGGTGGGGAGACACACACACAGCCTGGTGGAGAAAGGGTGCTCCATTTTAAGGGAGCCTCAATCCAGAGAGGGAGGCACAGCTTTATCCAGGGGCTGGCCCCAATCTGATGATCGGGTAAAGCCCTGCCTGGTGGGACTCCCTTAATTTTGTGGGAAGAGACACATTCTTTGCCTTGGGGGAACCCAGGCTGTTGGCAAAGGCACGGCCCCTGCATTCCGAGAGCTGCCAGTCCACTCAGAGAGCCAGGGAGAGGAGGAGGAAAACATCAACTTCACACCCATCTCTGCCACACAGGACCCCACTGCAGAAGCTGGAGAGGAAACTCCAGGGACAGAGACAGCTCGTGGAGAGCCCCTTCTCAAGCCACCCACAAATCCTAGCACAGATGTACTGTGCTGCCTGGCCCCAGTGGAGCTGAAGGATGGCCCCCAAGCAGAGGTGGGCCAGGCTGTTTAACACTGTAAACACCACACTTTACTGCGGCCATTAGGCCCATAACAGCGGCCCATCCATCCTCACAGTGGCCCTGTGACACCAAGCACTGATGTGCAATTAGGCGGCCGAGAGCAGGCTGTAAATTGCCAGTGCAGAAATCTCCCTGCCAGGAGTGCGGAGGGGCCCCGACCTGCATCTCCTGCACTCCCAGGTCCAGTGGGGATGATCTGCACCCCCAGGACTCTCCTACCTGCAAAGATCACCCACCGAGCCTGGGCCCCTGAGCACCAGAAAGCCCATGCCTTTGTAAAGCTCTTTGAAAGGCTACGTATCATTAGCATTTTTGTGCCAAAATTTTCTGAAATGCCTCTTGGATGCTAAAGACTTTCTTTGTGGCTCCTTTGCAGCCCTTAACTACTACTATGCTGCATCCTAGAGAGGAAGGCACTGCTCAGCTGCCAGAACATGAACTTCCCAGGTCTGGATTGTGTCTTTTGAGTATATCTTTGTGCCCACTGATCCTCATGTGGAGTAGGCACTCCAAGTTGGAGATGGTACTTTCTAGTCTGTGATAATGGACATTTCTGACATTCTGGGTAAATTGCATCCCCCACTGTAAACCTAATTATCCATTTATCATATCAGGGAATAGACCTAAGAGGTTGCAAACGGAAGCCCACTAACCCCATACATGTGTTTTGTATGGCTCAAAAGAGGGTTATTTTTTAAATTATTCAGTTATTTGAGGATGTTTATGCAGCTGGAAATTTTATCTTAAAATCCAAATTTACAATGCCTCTTTAAAAATTAGGAGGTGTGACATCACAAGCCCCAGGTCCATCCACACAGGCAGTCACGTGGTGCCATGTAGATGCTGCCCCTTACACAGAGTATGTGCTTTTCAGTTTATCTAAGAGTTCACTTCCCCCTCTCATATGACTCAGCTTTCTCACTCCTGATCCCCTTCATTCATTTCTACTACTCTCCTGTGGGCTTTAGGTTGTCATCTCATACCCTGGTCAGAGACTCCCTATGGTCTATGATTCCGATTCTGCAAATTAATGAATGAGTAAAGGACCTAGAAGATGCTTGGCTAGTGAGGACCAAACCCTTTGCTTTCTTTATAAGAAAAATCATGACGTTCATTTTTTTTTCTGCCTTTCTGGCAGGAAGAAACATCTTTTCTGCTCCTAGCTCCCTCAGACATTAGCAAAGAGAAGTGATTTTATGAAGTATTCAGAATAAAGACAAATATCAGGAGCACTAAAGTGTCACAGTGCACAAAGGTTAGAGGAAGAGTGATTTAGAGGTTTGCACAAAGTGAAGCCCACTGTGAAGCTGCAGCCACCCTGAGCTTCCTTCCCTCTAACCAACCCCCATGGTCTGGCTGTGGCTTGAGGCGCTTTCCCGATCAGCACTGTGGACAGCTCCCTCCACTGCCCAGGACCATCATGGCTACCAAGCGGCAGCCCAGACGTTTCTGATCCCACCTACGTTCCCAGCCTGGGTTCCTCGGTCCTCAGGCTTGTCTCCAGCCATCTGAACTTTGCATGCTTTCTTCAAATTCACCAAACACTTTCATCTAGCAGGGCTCTCACCTTTCTCCACTTTGCAACCTTTAATGCCTACTCCCCTCATTTGATAGTTGGAAGTGTTATCTTCCCATTTTTCACAGGGCTAACCTGCCTATGAAACATCTCTTTGCCTGGGCACGCAGCTCTAAACTTACAGTCCAAGTTAAATCTCCATATCATGGTCCCATAGCATCTTGTTCCCTTTCCTTTGGAGTGTGGATTGTGGCTGTAATGATACAGGTATTTGTATGATTTTAATTAATGTCTCCTTCCAGTTTAGAATAAGGACTCCAAGGGTCAGTATCCAAGGCAGTTTTATTCACTACTTTCCATTCAGGAACAAACATCAGACCTGATTGTACCATTGTTAGTTTGGTTTGGTTTGGTTTGGTTTGGTTGTGGGAGTGGGGATTGAACCCAAGGCCTTGGACAAGCTAACCAAGCCCTCCACCACTGGGTTACATCCCCAGCTCACACTGTTGTTGAATGATTAAGTCCTACTGAATGTAAGAACTCTACTACAGTATAGTCCCTTTCCTAGAGCAGTCATTGGGTTCACTGGCCAGGTAACTCCAGTTTGGCTACAATTTAAAAATAATCCATCCCTCTCCCATTTTAAAAAAAGTTAATTCTTAAGCATAAAATCATTCCATGACTTGGTGGCAGAGCCATCGGTAGCACCCAGATCCTTAGCTCCCCGGTCTAGCTGAGGCTCACTGTAGTTCTGTTGTTTTATCTGCCTGTTAAGGGTCAGGCACATACCCCCTTTCATTATCCCATCAACCCTGCTTGGGCATCTCTATTGCTGGCATTTAACCCCCTGGGGTTTCTGTTTGCTCTGGCTCTATCCCATTGCTGCTTTCCCAGAGAATCTGCCTGAGACCCCTTGTAGCTCTGAATGTGGAGAGCAGGAAGATTTAATGTTGCTGCTTTGGTCTTTGTCTCTGCAAAGCAAACCCTTCCCCTGCTGGGAAACTCATCATCACCAAGCATCAAGCTCAAGCTGAGTTTCACTTAGCTGTTTGCAAATGGCAGTGGGGTGGGTTGGGGGTGTCAAAGAAAGATGTCAGGCCCAGGGAGGGGACATAGGAGATGATGAGAAGACACAAAGGGGAAAGAACTTTGGGGGAGGCAGGTGAGGCTCCTGACGAAGGCTGGCTGGCTGTGCATAATGAACGCATAAGGGTGCATGTCTGCCTTATCCACACTCACATCCTTAAATTGACCATTTTTATAGCAAATATAAGCATTGATCAGTGCAGGCTTTGGCACCATTCCCATGGCATATCCAAGCAGCTCTCTTCGATTACCTTGCCACCTAACTTCCATGGACCTCAACTTACTCAGCCTAAGAAAAGGAATGTTTGCAAAGGTGCTGTCAGTATGCAATGAGCTCATTCATATGCATACTTGGTAAGGGGTCTATGGATTACAGGATGTGTGACATATGCTCTGCCCTTCCCCTGCCCAGCACCTGGCTTTGTTTGCTCCCTATGTATACCACAGACTATACAGTGGTGGGGCTCACCCAGCATGGGTGACCCAAGATAACCAGTGTAGCCATCTGGGAAGCCAACATGAAAAGGAATAGGTGGTGGCCATGCCAGTTCTCCACATCCTCATCTCCCCCTGCACCTCCTCCAGCCCTGCACCTTTCCTCCTTGTTCATTTCAGACACCAGGCACTCTCCGAATTGCAGGCAGCATAATTTATTCCACGGTCTGAGCATCTTCTGCTCCCTCCTGCTGCTGTCTGTGTCTTAGTCCCCCTCTTCTCCGCCCCATGAACATGAAGACAAAATACCCATAGAAGAGATGAAAGGGATGGAGAAAAAAAAGACGGAACACAAGAAGGGGAAGAAAATCTCGCCACTGTCTCAGTCTCTCTAATTGAATGACTCTCCTACCTGACTCTCCTTGTCGGCTCCCATGTTCCTTCATTCCCTCTGACGGTCCTTGAAATCATCTCCCCAGCTCATCAAATCCCTCTCCCTTCCTCCCCGCTTGTTCTCTAAGACACAGATTACTTTTTCATAAAATTCAATTTCTAGCCATTCCCATTACTTACTTAATGTGGCTGGTGGGGGAGGGGAAGGGAGGAGAGGGGAGGGGGCGGAAGAGATGGTATTCGGTACAGCACTTATCCAGCCTAGTTACCGAGGCCCCTTGCTGAGGTGTATTAGAGTCTGATATGATCAGATAATGGACTTCTGTTCCCACACAGGAAGCCAGCACCAGCATTCTTAGATACTGCAGCATCCAGGCAAGGGTAACAAGACTCATGAATTTCCTCAGAGCCTCATCTCTTGCTGGGAAGAGTCCACTGGGGAACTGTTTGTTTAACAAATATTTACTGAGAGCCTTTTGTAAGCCTGGCATGCTACTTACTTGGTGCTAAGAATGTAGCCAGAAGAGGGGTCCCTCACCTGGCACATGGGTTGGGAAAGCATTTGGGAAGAAGTGACAGGGATGACAGTCTGACTAGGAATTGTATAGACTCAAGAAAGAAAACCCTAACCCTAACCCTCCTCAAAACAACCTGAAACAAGGCCTGGGAAGCAGACCATTTACTTGAGATGATCCTAGGGGACCAGAGCAAGTGAACAGGAGGAGAGAGATGGGGAAAGAAAAAAAAAACCATTAAAGAGTAGATTATTGAACTGGTTACTTCTAGAGAAAGCTCAGAACTTTGGAATAAGCATGGAGAATGAACTTGAGAGTTTTCTCTTTGAAAGAAAGAGGCTGGGATTAGGTTCATTGTTTCAGGATTAACCCCTGAGGTAGCTACTTGCCTGCATCCCCTTCCTGAACAAGGAAGAAACCCCTGAGTCAGAACCTCAGAGACTCTCCATTGCATGCTTGAGACAAGTTGCTCGTGGATGCCCAGAACCATCTACCACAGTTGCACTGAAGTCAGATCAACTGAGGCAATGCACGCAGAAAGTGTCTGCTACAGTCCTCTCCTTGTAGTGCTCCAGCCCCAAGTAAGTTCACTTTGTTGCTGGGTTTTCAAGACATGGTAGGCTATAATCTCTATTAAAGCAAATTATCTGTAGACAGGGAAGTGAGTGGTTAAAGGTACAGTACCAACTGCTACAGCAGGCCCCAGTCTAGAGTTAGGATTCATGGTCAACATCCTTTACCATTTACTCTGTATTTCCTTCACCTTTAGCTAGTACTTCAACTAGGCTTTGTTGCTTTCTTGGTGGGGCAACCCAGAAAAATATTCCTGAAGGGTATAGCCGTTAGTTGCCTTGACCTCATGAGGTCATAGTTGCTACAATTGCCCATTTATTGTTTTCAAGTATGGAAGTATCAAAAGACAGTCCAATGATCTCCCAAGTTCCAGAATGTTCCTTGCCCTCATTAAGTAGAAGCAATCCCAATCCATCATGGAAACAATGCCTCTGCCTTTTCTTTACCTGCTGTCACTACCAGGCATCCCTCATAGCATCACCCACAGCAGAAATGTTCTCTGCAGGAACAAGGACCAGTCCTCTGACAGAGCCTAGGATTGTGGTGACAGAAAGCACATACTCTCAGTGAGGATTCCTTGAAGTGATGGTGAATGGTCCCAGCCTTACTCCCATCTCTCTCTCTCTCTCTCTCTTTCTCTCTCTCTCTGTCTCTGTCTCTGTCTCTCTCTCTCTCTCTCTCTCTCTCTCTCTCTCTTTTTATAGCTACTGGTAGCAAAGCACTAGAGATTATAAATTAATTCAAAGCATATACCACTCCCTGCAAGGTGCATTTGAGAAACACAACTTCCCCAAGTCTTTGGTAGGCTATTTCAGTATTCTCTTAGGCCAGCTGCTTCCAGAAGATGCAATATTGGGAATCATGTACTATTACACCACATAATAAATCACTTTCCAGGGCAGCTTCTAATATCAGCTGTCTTGGTTTCTCCCTGAAAGCAGAACCTGAAACAAGGAGTTAGGTGCATCCAGCCTACTTGGAAGATGACGTTAGGAGTTAAGAGCAAAGGAGCAGAAACAGTGAAACAAGGAAGGAGAAAAGCCCATTCAGGGCCTATGGTTGATCTACTTACACTACAAGCAACCAGAACTCGATCCTGCCATGGATCCCCTAAAGGGTCATGAAATGATTCGAGAAATGTTTCTCCAGGGGCAGAAGACAGAGACATATATTCACTGATTCCTCAGGCCCATGAGCACCCCAAGAGCGTAAACTACCCTGCCTTTCCAGACTGCACAGGCTCAGCAACTTTCCACTCAGTCAGAAAACCCATGTTTGAGATGGGACAATAATGGAATGTCCAGAAGTGTCCACGATGCTATGCTGAAGCCAGATGGGTTGAAAGGGCGTGCCATGAGGCAAAATAACCATCTCCTGCAAAGATTACTCCTGATAGTGGGAACCGCATGTGCAAAGCCCAGGTTGTAAGGGAAAAGGTCATGAGTGGGGAAATGGTAGAGGAGAGGAACTTTGAGACAAAAGAGGTAGGATCTCGTCACAAAGTTGAATTTTTGCCTTAGGAGAATTTGACAGCATTTGAAGAGCTTTTAGCAAAGGAGTGAAAGGATGATGGATTTATTGTGGAACTTCATAGAAGCTATGACTTGTCACCCAATATCATTCTTCAGTGCTGCTGGCCTTTCAGTGTCCTCGTGACTGCAGCCCAAGTCTCTAACATTTCAATGTGGAAGTAGTGAGAGCACGATCCAGAAAATGTCCTTAATGAAACTATCTTCCTTCCCACTAGCTGGACTACAGCTGTAATAGCTGGAACTCAAACAGCCATCTTGGTCCAGGAAGTAGTGAGACAAAATGCAGAGCATTAAAGTAAAAAGGAGTTTCAGTGCATGATAACAGTGCAGAGCAGAGCCACCACAGCAACCCTGAGCTGGTCAGTCACAGAGTTTTCCATGTAATTTGGGGTCTCTGTTACTGACAATGTAGCATAATTCAAACTAAGAGAGGGCCCAGAAGTGAATGCAGATGCCAATAGAAAGTCACTACAAGGATCCTCGCAAAGGGTGATGGTACCTTGGTCTGGAATGATGACAGTAGAGGTTGAGAATAGTAAATGGAGCGGGGGGGATATTTTAATATGTAATCCATGTGGGGTGTGTGTGAGGGTGAATGACAGTAGCTATCTAGTGATGTCTGATTTCCAAGGACAAGAAATGGAATAGTAGTGGGTACCCCAAGGGTACTCCCATGAAGAAGACTTTGAACTAATTTCAAAACTGCCTCTAGACTTTTCTTTTTTTCTTTCTTTCTTTCTTTTTTGCCAGTTCTAAGGATCGAACCTAGAACCTTACACATGTTAGGCAAGCACTCTGCCACTGAGCTACATCTCCATCCCTTAGACTTACCTTTTCAGTAAATCTTCCTTGATGATTCCTGCATTTTCATCCCCAAAACCACATTGTTGTTCCATGCTCTTAATTTGCCCTACCTCTGTTTTTGGTATTTCATATAGAGCTCAGCAAATTTCACTGGGCACCAGCTCTGTGCTCTGCATCTGATGGCTTGGTTGGGGGCAGTTAACTCCAAGCACTGTGACACCAAGGATAGAAGCAAAAATAAAATTGCCTCCACCCTCAGGTAGCTCACAGCAAAGAAGGTAGATTAGCAAGCAAATGTTGTCAGTGCTATGGGCATGCAGCCAGTGACAGTGTGTTCTGGGTGCCTAATTTTCCCCAGGGAAAGTGGTTGTCCTTGCCTGAAGGGTTACAGAAGTCATCACAGATGAAGGCACATCTGGACCAGGTTTCAAAGACCAGATGAGGGTAGACATTCCTGGCAAAGACACTCACTTGTACAGAGATATTTAAGGATGATTCAGTGTCATAATTTCAGAGAATTGGTAGCAGGGAGGGGAGATTATTGGAGTGTAAAATGTTTTTCAGCAGAAGGAGGAACTGGAAACTCAGGATGCAAGCAAAGCCTATATCAGAGAGAACACTGCAAACCACTCTAAGAGATGTGCCTTGCAGGTGTGGGTAGCAGATCAGGTGACAATGACAAGATGTACAACAAATCAGTAGTTATAACTCAACCCCAGCCAGCGTATACGGAGTACTTCCTTTGTGCCAAGACCAGTGCTGAGCATTCTACACAGATAAACTAATTTAGTCTCCAACCAGTAAGATGAGCATTATAGATGAAACTGAAAACTAAGTAGATTATATAATGAGCCCAAATTCACACAGCAAACAGGTGACGGAGCCAGGATTCTAACCAGAGAGGCCTGCCTCCAGAGCCCATGTCCTCAACTAAGATGCTAATGCTAAAATTCCTTCTCATTGCTTATGTAATGAGATGTGTAATGAGATACATTACTTTGCAACTGTGCTTTAGGTCATCCCAAGTGTGGATGTGAAGAGGAAGGAGAGGCAGGGTGTTTTGTACAAAGTGGTTTTCAATAAATATCTGCCCAAGGGAGAAATTGAAGCATAAAAAAACACAGAATTCTATATGCTTAAAACTAAAGTGCACTTTAGAGAAAATATGGCCCAACTCTTTTATTCCCAGTGGGTCACACAGATACTTGGTGACGGGATCTGATTGTGCAGCCTGGACACTGATGCTTTTCTAAAACTATCAGGATTAATTAGCAGTTCACCTGCAGTCTACTCCTTATCCTTCTCCATAGCATTCTCTTTCTGGATGTACTGGCAAATTATAGTCACTCTCTGGAAGTAAGAGAGCAACTTTGTTCTTTTTCTTTTAAATAGCAGAGGCCCCAGAAACAAAGCCAGAATTGGCCCCAAGAAACTTGATATGCCCAAGAGGAAATGTGAGCCAGTAAGGAGTCAAATTAGAAATGCTCAACTTACCCTAACATCATTATGGGGAGGACTTTCACCACAAAAGAAAAAAATTCTAAAATTCTAACTGGTCCAATAAAGAACTCCAGCTCAAGTCCTCAAATCCACGAAGGGAATCAGATCAGCCTACCCTAAGCAAAGACCACTTACCTCTATGGTCAAAGTGAAAAAAGCCAAGCAGACATGGTACTCATGATTATTACAAGGCAAACTGTGTTGGAGCTCTGCACTTACCTAAGCCATCTCTCTCTCACACACACTTGCGCACACACATGCACACACATAGGCACACACCACTCTCCTTCATCATCTACAAGTGTCCAGGATTTTTCTAGTGTCTCCAAAAGGAAACATCTTTAGGACTCAAGACATTTTGAAAAATAGAAATAAAAGAACACCAACCTTTGGAATTCTTTCTCCTCCTCCTTCTCCTTTTTTCTGAAATTTATGACTAAGTATATTAAATGTCTAGTCTATGCTCTGATGGTGGGATATAGAGAAAAGAGCACTGAATAGATATCCAGAGGGTTCTGATCCTCTTAGCATTTGCTGTGTGATCTTAATTCTCCTGAAAAAAAATGGAACATCTTTCCAATTCTAGGACCTAATTAAATATGATGGACCAGCCTCTTCACTGTCCCCTCCCAAAAAACATTTTTTTCTCCATGCCTCCATTTCTGTGGTTCCCACCAGGCATGCCCTCCCAGCTCCCCGCACCAATCCAATTGAAACCAAATTTTCCCCAAGAATCTTCCCCTCTACTCCTGCCACAACTGCATACTCCTTACTTTAGAGCCCCTCAGCATCTGCCATTGCTTGCATACAATATTTCAGATTCCTTCTTTGGGAGTGGGTTTTCTCTCCAACTGAGCAGTGAGCTTCTCTGGGACAATGACCCATAGTAGTCCCTTTCCCTGTAGAATCCACACCCTTGAATACTAGAGACACATCTGCCTCACACTACTCTATCCCTTACCCATCTTCTGTGAGCTGAAATTCAAGCTCCACATTGTCTACAAGATAATGTCACTCATTTCTCATTTCCTCAGCAAATATTTGTAGAAGACCTACTGTGTGCTGGACAGCATGCTAGGTCCTAGAAATACCATAAGGAGCTAAACACAGCCCCTGAATTCAAAGCCTACTCAGTGTGGGCCAGCGATCTGATCATCTATTCAGAGAATAATGGAACGTAGTGTGGCATCTATGGAGGGTCTCTTTCTGAAGGTGGTAGCCATTGTTAATTCCCTGTTATCTTGTTTTGAAATCCTGTATCATTTTCATTGTTTTGTTGGGTTGGGTTTTATTCTGTTTTGTTTTGTCTGATTTTGTTATATTCAATGGTATGGGCAGCTATTTCAAAGATAGCAAGATATGGTAGCCATTTGGGATTTACTGTTGTCTTGTTTTGAAGTCCTTTATTGCATTCATTGTTTTGTTTTTATTCATTCTATTCTGTTCTGTTTTGCTTGATTTTTACTATGTCTGAAGGTAACTACAGTTATTTTGAAGACAACAGAGGCATTATGGTAACCATTGTTGATTTCGTATTGTTTTGAAAACCTGTGTCACTCACACTGGTTTGTTTTGATTGGCTTTATTCTGTTTTGTTTTGCTTGCTTTTATTCTCATTAAAATAAAAAAAAAGACTACCCAGTGTAACATTCAGTGTCCTTCACAATTGCTCCTGTTCCACCGCCCTCCCCACAGTGAACTCCTACTCAAAGTTCTTTGGTTTACGCTCCTTAATTCTTCTCATGCTAAATACCTTGTTGATCACTCCACTCCCTACCATATTTATAAACCTCAGAGAATGCCAAAGGTAGATAGAAGAACAAAAAGGAGAAGAGAAAGTGCAAGAGGAAAAAGGATTACCAGAAAACCTAAATCCAGCCCAATCTTCCAGGGTGACAGAGAGTTCTGCCAAATTCTATCCTGTTGATAGGGATCTAAATCTTCATTGTGCAGTTTCAAGGTCACACAATGTAAAGTGGAGTCCAGGCCACCTCTCATCCCAGAAATCCCCCTTCACAGCCCTGTCCACCTCAGCCCCACTCCTGCCCACCCATCAGTCACGCCAATAGCTCACTTACTCCATCCCTGTATTGTCTCACTCAACCAATGTTGCCAGACCAGAATGCCAAGGTGAATGGCTGACTGAGGCAGTAAGACAGACAAACCTGTAATCCCTGGTATTTTCCCTAATTGGATTAAGAACAAAACACAGGCTGGGCATGGTGGCAAATGCCTGTAAGCCAGCACTTGGAAGGATGAGGCGGGAGGATGAGGCAGGGGGATCGCTGTGAGTTTGAGGGCAGCCTAGGCTACAAAATTAGTACCAAGCCAGCCTGAACTACACAGTAAAATCCTGTCTCAAAAAGAAAGAAGAAAAATGAGCAAAACACAATTCCCCTTCTTTTTCTCCTTATGCATGCTACAGATCAGTGCCCTTGATAATTAGACCCCAGTGTCTCCTACACAGGAGCCCAAGGATGCCAGGGGCTTCTCTGGAGGTATGTCTCCATCTCCCCATGAGACCAAGGGCTCTGTCAGGGAAAGATTCACTCTCCCTTCAAGGCTGGAGGCTTCACCCAGCCCAGGGCCTAACAGATGGGATAAGCAAGATATTTACCAAATCTTGTGTGTCAAATACTTTCCTGGATTGATACTTGGATCCTACTGATCCAAACACCAGGCACAGTGTTCCCCTCTCACCTTCCATGAGACCATAGGTTCAGATGGGGCTCAGGTCTCCTGGTCCTGACAGCCACCTGAAGAAAATACATGAAGAAAAATACATGCAAAGTTCTTTGTTCAATAACTATTATCATTTCATTGCTATGGCCCCATTTATTGATGAAATATATTTTGTCCATGGGGCAGCGATCTAGCCCCTCCAACCAGAAAATCTAAATATCAGAGTTTACCGCAGAGGAGCTGTTGTGAGGTTCCTGAGATAGGACAAGCGAAGCCAGAGTGTTGGGTGCTGACACCAGCTGGGGAAAGGGGAGGACCCTCACTTGCCACCTGTGCCTATTCCCTTGAGTTCAACACTCCCAGCATGCTCCATTTCAGGATATCAATGTGACATCACTAAGAACAGAGCTGGGTAAAGTCATGCTGAACCGGCTGCAGGAACTGCTGGGAGCCAGTCTCCTGCACACCACATCTTAAAACATACTACGTGCTCAGGAAATGGTGAGCTCTTACTGTTACCTGGTCAGCCATGTCACTCTTAAAAGGGACATGGAAGAGCTGGAGCATTCTGGAGAAGGGTAGTGGAGGAATGGGATGGGAGAGACTGGAGAGTTCCTCCTGGGAACAATACCAGATTGTATTCCCTCCCTTACAGTGAGGGCAGACACGGGACCGAGTTCTGGCCACAGGAATATGAGCAACATTGATATGCATCTCTTCTAGAAGTGACCCAGGAAACCTTCCATACAGTGCCCCAACCCCATCCCTCTCTTCCCTTTTCACTAGCTAGCTGCAGAGGACGGAGCCCAAGAGGAAGGAAGCAGGGATGGGGAATTACCGCACGAAAGCAGCCTGCTGAATACCTTGGACAGTTATGAGGCCGAAAAGTCCACTTCTGGAAGTCAATTAGACCACTAACATTTGGGGACAGTGTGGGATGGCAGCTAACTGTCCTGACTAATGCAGATGAGCTTGGAAATTCATCATGGGAGACACAGCTGAGGAGCAGTCACCATGGGAAAGAGGAAGCTCAGCAGAGAGCATTATACTATGTTCTCAAACACTGTGCGCACTGTGATGGGGCAGAGCTGTCCCATGTGACACCAGAGATCAGCTCTAGGACCAATGGGAGGAAAGCTCTGGAGCTGCAGGTCACACACAGGGAGGAAGATGTGAACTCAGCTGACAAGAGGCAGAATGGAGACACAAGGGTGTGCAGATGACGGGAAAGCTACAGACACTGCTTGAGCATCAGTCGGCAGGCTGCCTGATCTCAGTTACACGTTTTGACAATATCTCTAAGCCCTTAAATCATGTGACGCTATGATCTGCATTCCCATCTGAGATGCTCCCTCCCCCAGCAGTCCAGGATTCCCCAGGCCAGAGCTTGACTCTTGCATGGGCCTGAAGCTTTCCAGGCAGGAATCAATTTCCCTTGAGAATCTTCTTGCTCCTGCTGGCCTCAGCATCCATCAAACGCCTGAGGTTTCAGTGTGGAGACCAGACTCAGTGTTTGGGGATGAACTGATTACTAGAAAAGCTAGATCTGAACTCCCAAAAGTTCCATTCTCATGCAGAAAAGGATGGGGAGTGAAGAGAAATCAAAGTGGGAAAACAAAGGAACGTGGGAGTGACCTGAAAAGCAATCAGAGTTGGAGGAAAGAAAAGAACAGAGCGGAGGGGAGAAAGGAGAGGAGGGGGAGGGGAGGAGAGGGGAAGGGAAGGGAGGAAAGGGAAGGGGAGGACTGGCTGGTTCCCAGTGTCCACCCTGCAAAAGTAGTACTATTTCAGTTTCATGTGAGGATGAAGTCTCAGCAGGCATTTCAACAGCACATTCTCCTAAGAGAGGCTCTGCTCTTCTCTCCAGAGGTTTTTGGACTCAAATATCCAGTCTGTTCCACCAGCACATTCACCTGACACTCCCATATGCACACACAGGCATGCACACGCAGAGACCTTTCCAACTTTGTTCTGGCCTTGAGGACAAACTTGCTATCTCCTCAAATATTTTGCAGGGCCAAGCTCCCCAAATCACCCTGGAATTTTCAGGAAATCTGGGGGCAAAGCCTAGAAGAGTGGCAGGGGAATCACAGAGAAAACTGTTCCAGGCCTCTTCCTGTAAGAGTCATTAAGATGCATTCAGTCCTGATGGCTCCTCCCCTACCCACTCCCAGCCTCACCTCTCCCTGGGCCTCCCTGTCTCCACGTACACCACATTAGGGACAAATTGAATTAGAATAATTAACTTTTGGTCACACTTTTAATTTGGTGCAGGAAATAAGAGAACTAATGGAGATTAAACAAGGCTCTCACTCCAGAGACCAGCCTGGAAACAGCTGAGGGAGGGCCCTGGCTCTGGAGAGGAAAACCAGCAGCCAAGGAAAAGAGGCTGAGACAGATGTGTGCAGCATGTGAGCTGACACATATGTCCTTGTATGTCGATGTGAATATTTGTATTCATGGGCACACAGCTGTTACATATGAAACCATGCTGCATATCACATAGGCAAACATGTACTCACATGTGCATGTGTATGTACATTTAAAGACTTGCACACCAGTGTCTGTATGTGTGCATGAGTACTTGCATGCATAGATGTGAACTCAGTGCTCTGGATCCCAGGCAGATAAAGCTGTGATTCTTACAGCATCCTAGCAGCTCTGACTTGAAAGGGACCTTAAGAAATATCTTCAAACTCAGTCCTTTCCCACCTGCTGCTGGAATCCCTTCCGTGACATTTTTCCAACAGAGTATAGAGTATCTGCCCACATTCCCCCACTAACAGGGTGCTCACCACCACGGAAGGCAACCCTCAGAGCTCAGGTTGCTAGGAAGTGCTTCTGTCCTTCACCATCATCCTCAATTTTAGCTCTGGATCCAAGACTCCTCCCTGTGGTATTTCCCAGATGATCACTGGTGTCTCTGAGCAGCCTATTCTGTGGTTAGAGCACCGCTGCTCCTTCTATGGGACTTCACATGACATCAGCACATGGTACCTAACAATCAATTTCATGCTAACGCATGAGAGACAGACTAGGAAGCACTAATGCTTGGGGCCCTTTAGGAGTCACTTACTCTGATGACATTATGGTGGTGTCAAGTCCAAGTTCACATGTACCAGAATCATCTGGTGAGATTTATTAAAATACAGACTCCCAGACACTTCCCAGAAGCTCTGGTCCTGAAGGTTTCTAGAATCAGACGGCTCTGATGCAGTGGCCCAGGAGCCATCACCTGAAAACAGGGAGAGAGTCCAGCCCCCTCACTTACAGATAGGCAGACTGTTGCCCAGAAAAGAGCTCAAAATGAGTTAGAATCTAGGTCAACTGATGCCCTCTCTTCCAGCCTCCCATGCTTATCCCTGCCACCAACTTCAGGGTGAAGAAACAGTGCCTCTCTTGTCCTATTCTCACTCTAGAAGGGAGCTCATACACACACACACACACACACACACACACACACACACACCAGGCAGGTGCACGCAGGTCTAGGAGAGAAGCAACTCTCCTCCAATCTGTTGTTTCCATTGCCCCCCCCCACACTTATCCCTGGCCAAGAGCCAATAGGAAAAAGGCTAGGATCAGTAGCACCAGGCCTGCTAAATGAAGTGCTCCTGTTGCCAGCAGAGCTGAGATGCATGGAAGCCACTAATGCACTGAAGGAAATAAGTGAGAAATAGATTGGGGTCAAAACTCTATGGAGGATGCCAGGTATGGGGAGGCAGCCTGGGGTTTCCCAAGGTGAAAAGAATAGACCTCAAGGGCCAGGTGGCCACCAGAGGCCACATCACCCACTGAGTCCAGAGATTCCCCCTTGAGGGTCTGCCCACAGGAACCTACCACACAGACCTACCACAATCCATCCAGTGACCCTGAGGTCCTCTGATCAATCTCAGTGCCACGCAGTTGGGGACCACAAAGAACAGAGGGCCTCAGAATGACACTGTCAAGCAAATGCAGGCTCAGAGCTGCTGGCCAGTAGCCTTTCTGCTGTGCCAACTTCATGCCCTGCTGCGTGAAGCTAGTACCACCACAAGTGAGCTCAGGGGCCAGAGAGGGAGGACAGACAGTAGCAAGCCTGCTGTGCCACCAGATCTTCAACAAAATCAGGGCAAAACCAAAGCACCAGAGACCAGCCAAGGAAAATTGTTTTTTACTAACATTGCCCTTCCTTATTATCTTTGATCATTGTCACCCTGCCCTGGTTCCAGAGAACCCCTCCACCAAAACTTTCTAATATTATGTGAAGTCAGATGCCTACAAAATTTAGAGCCCTATGGGCACCAAACACAGAATTTAAAAGAAAGAGAAGGGATTTCTGTTCCCTTTGAGTTGGCTGGCTGGTTTCATTTGGTCCAAGGTCCAATTTCTCTTAAGTCAAAGAGGCAGAGTCCCATGCCATTTCCAAGGCTTTTTGGAAGGTGAGATCCCCCAGGGAAGAATGGGGTATCCTCCACTCTTCTCAGTCTTTCACTGTCACATGTCACCTCTGCCAGTAATACTGTTCCCTCCCAGCCCCCAACCACAAGCTCCAGGAGGGCTCTAGGCCTTGTCCCCACACTGATCTCAGTGTGTCTGTCATGGGAGAGTTGGGCGCAGTGGGGCCGGATAGAACATGGACCATGGACGGGAGAGGGAAATGAGATGGGGGAAGCCAGTCCCCTTGCCACGCCAGAGCGTGCCTCCCTCTTCTGTCGCCAAGGCCCTCGGGAACTGAGAGAGTTAGGTTGATAAAGAGGGGCCCAACCTTACCTCCTAGGGGGCAGGCTGATGGTTGGTGAGGGGGGGGTTCAATTGGAAAATGGATCTGCCTACTCTTGTGAAATGGTGTTTGTGCCCAAGATTGGCCTGCACTGTGCACTTGGGCACAAACGGCTCACTTCCTGGAAGTCCCTCTCTCTAGCCTTCTGCCCCACCCTGTCTCTGGCAAACACAGGCAGAGAGATGGGAACACAGCCGAAGGTATCAAGGAGATCTTCCTGTCTGAAGGTCGAGGCACAGTTGAGGCACTGTGTGCAGCCCTTGTGCTGGGTCCAGGGGTAGGAAAGCACTTGACCCACTCTCTAGAGGACCAAAGAAAGCCCCCAGCAAGGACGCCACAGCCAGGCAGAGAAGGCTGCGATGGTGCTCAGGACTCGATGCTGAATGTCTGGGAGCCACAGCGGGTTTGAGACATG